>CAUYRH010019983.1:0-39009 GCA_963574655.1 Perodicticus potto | reverse complement strand
ACTAATAGAATCTCCTAAGATCTAGCCAAATAATCTCAACATATTTTCCCCATACATATATATATATATATATATATATATATATATGGAAATATTAGGAAAACAGGAAAACAGGTCACAATTTTAGCAAGGAGAAATAAAATATACTGTTGTGGTATTTTTACATAATGTCTGTGAAGAGTAACACTAGTTGACCATAGACTATATAAATCAGACCTGTGTATAATAAACCCAAACAATCCCCAAAGCAACAAAACAAAGAGTAATAGCAAAAAAAAAAAGAGATAAATGTCATCATGGAAAAGTACTTGATTAACGCAAAGAAACTAAAGAAATAAAGAGAAAAGGGAAAAAGAGCAAATGAGAGAAATAAAAAAATACCAAAATAACAGACCTCGATCAAATAGCAATAATCACATTGGATAAATTCTCTAAACGTCAGCTTAATAATCACAGATTTCCATGTTAGGTAAAAAGTAAGTTCCAATAATATGCTTCTTGAAGAAAACCAACTTTAAATGACAAGACGAAAATAAGTTTAAAATAAATTGAAAAATGTAAATAATTCTAACAATAATAAAAGGAGGACTAGAAATGTTACATTAATATGAAACAAAGTAGACAAAGTTGTTTCTGGAGAATGAAAATATTGCTAGGAATGAAATGGGCTTTTTCTGAATGAAAAGGGGTCAATTTTTCATAAGGACTTAAGTCTAAATATGCATTAACCTAAAAGTAGATTTCAATGTACATGAAGCAAAATCTAATAAAAATAGTTATGAGAAGTAGATAGATTCATAATTGTAGTTGGGTTTTTTTGTTTGTTTGTTTTGGTTTGGTTTTGTTGAGACAGAATCTCTTTTGGCCCAGCTAAACGTGGGGGCATCATCATAACTCACTGCATTTTCTCACCACTGGGCCCAAGTGATCTCCCTGCCTCCAGCTTCTGACTACAGGTGCACGCCACCACACCCAGCTAATTTTCTAGTTTTAGTAGAGATGGGGTCTCACTCTTGCTTGGGCTGGTCTTGAACTCTTGATATCAAGTGATCCTCCTGCTTCAGCCTCCCAGAATGCCAGGATTATGGATGTGAGTCACCATGCCCTGCCTGCAGCTCGATATTTCAACATGACTTTCTCAATAATGGAAAGAAGAAGAGAGAAAACAAATGAGAATATATCAGCCTTGAATATTGCTCTCCACGAACTTGACCTACTTGACAAGCATACAACAATACTCTCAAAACCAGAATGATACCTATTCTATTCAAATACACATTAAATACTTTCTAAAATAACCAGTATTCTAGACCATAATTCCAAAATCAGTATTCGTGACAGAAATAGAACCAATTGAAATACAAGGGGAAGGAGAGAGAGAGAATTTTGAGGAATTGTATTATGATATTGTAGGTGCTGCCAATCCAAAATCTGCAGGCTTCAGGTCAAATAAATAGACTGAAAACCCTGGAAAGAATTGATGTGGCAAGTTAGGTATAACAGCAGTCTGAAGGCAGATCAATAAATGTAATACGATTCCAACCATATAAATTATATTATCTGACCACAATAAAGTTAAATCAAAATTCAGAAAAAGACAGCTATCTAGATAGTTCCCAATATTTGAAAACAAAATATTTCTAAATAAAACTTAAGTCCAAGAAGAAATCAAAAGAAAATAAGAAAATGTTTTAAACTGAATTGAAGAGAAAAGACAACGTATCAAAATTTATGGCAAAAGCAAAAACAGTGCTAAGAAAGAAATTTATAGCGTTGAAACTGATAAAAAAAGAATAATGAATGATCACAGTATCAATTTAGATACTAGAAAATTTAAGATAAAAAAGCCCCATGTGAGCAGCTGATAGAAAACAATAAAGACCAAACAAGAAATCAATGCCCCCCAATTAAAAAAAAATTATCAAAAAGACAGAAAATAAATATCAGAAAGGACATGAATAAAGAGGAATGTCAGTGTGGGAATTTAAAATAGTACTGTCATTACGGAAAATAGCATGGAAGTTCCTCAAAAAACTTAAAAAAAAAAAGACTAAAAATAAAACTACCATATGATGCAGGAACCCCACTGCTGGGTGTCTGTCTATATGTCCAAAAGAAAGAGAATTGGCGTATCATTGAGATTTCACACTCTTGGGTTTATTGCAACACTCTTCACAACAGCAAAGGCCTGGAATCAACCTACGTGTCCATCAATGGAAGCAGGAATAAAGAAATTACGGTATATAAACATAATGGAATACTATTGAGGAGTAAGGCAGATTGTGACATTTGCAACCACATAGACAGAACTAGAGGACTGTATGCTAAGTGAAATAATCCAGTCACAGAAGGACAAATGTCGCAAGTTCTCACTCAGAGGTGGGGGTCTCATGGGTCTCATGCAGGTAGTGAACAGAGTGATGGTTACCACACAGTGGACAGGAGAGGGGAGAGGAGAGGGAGGTAAAGATGGGTTAATTAATTGGCACGGAAATACATAGAAAGAATAACACTTAGTGTTCAGTGGCACAGCAGGGTGTGTTATATATAATCATTTTTCATATATTTTAAAATAAATACCTTGGAATGTTTCCAATGTGAAGGAATGGTAAACATTTCAAGTAGAGGAAATCTCAATTACCCAGACTTGATCCTTACATGCGGTATGCTTATATCACACGCACGTCATAAATATTTACAACTTTTTATATCAAAGCAAATTAAAAGTAAATAAGAGATTTGAAAAGAAATCAACGAAACATAAAATATAAACATAAAGAATGTTAATGATAAAAAAGATAAATCTTTCAGAAGATAAATAAAATTTTAAAAATGCTAGACAGATTAAGAAAAAAGAAAAGGGAAATTTCAAATATAAAAACAAGGGAGTTTCCAAAAGGAATGTATTAGGGAGAGACGTTTGGAGAATACTCAGAGACTGAATAATACACCTGCCATTTGATCCTATAATTCCTTTACTTGGTATATACCCAGAAGACCAAAAATCACATTACAACAAAGTTATCTGTACCAGATTGTTTATTGCAGCCCAATTCAAAATTGCTAAATCATGGAAGAAGCCCAAGTGCCCATTGACCCATGAATGGATTAATAAATTGTGGTACATGTATACCATGGAATATTATGCAGCCTTAAAGAAAGATGGAGACTTCACCTCTTTCATGTTTACATGGATGGAGCTGGAACATATTCTTCTTAGAAAAGTATCTCAAGAATGGAAGAAAAAGTATCCAATGTACTCAGCCCTACTATGAAGCTAATTTATAGCTGTTGTATGAAGGGTATAACACAACTATAACATAAGAATATGGGGAAAGGGGAAAGGGTAGGGAGGGGAGGGGGGAGTTTACAATGGAGGGAGGGTAATTGGTGGGCCACACCTACGGTGCATCGTAGAAGGGTACAGGCAAACCTTACTAAATGCAGAATTCATATGTCTTCATATAATAACTAAGAAAATGCCCTGAAGGTTATGTTAATCAGTTTGATGAAAATAGTTCAGATTGTATATGAAACCAGCACATTGTACCCCTTGATTGCACTATTGTACACAGCTATGATTTAATAATAAAGACAATAAAATTAAAAATATATATATAGATTAGCAATATATGTATGCTCTACATGTGTTAGAAACGTTATACAATATAAATGAAAGAGACTTAAGAGTAGTGATTTCAGATCATTTCAAATGGATACATGCTGGAAATTAAATATGTAATGAATATTAAATAAAAGAGCCAGTATAGGATAAAGTTACACAAAGTTGCCCCCTAAAGAAGTTTTGAAGGGAAAGGTGAGGGAGACGGTTGCAGAGGGGCAGGTGGAGAGGTTACATGTGCAAAGAGACAAGAGACTTGTGAAGATGAAGCAATGTGCTTAGTGATCCACGGTGTTATCAGGCACACCAGAATCAGGGAAAGCACCATTTAATGAGGCTTCAGAAGAAATCTTGGTGACTTTCCTTGGTACCTGTAATAATAATTGCTTTCCATTTCTGAAAGGAGTGCTGGTCCTTAATGTCTTTTCTCCCACGAATTTTTTTTCTTCAGTTAGTTCTAAAATGTCTAGGCATGAACACCACAAATGAAAGATCAAGGAGGAACTCGATGCTGCTCTAATTTAAAAAACTGTTCTCAGCAAGTACAAATCCTTTTTTAATTGCTAAACTGAACATCTGGTGTTTTCCTACTTTTTTTTTTTCAGCCACTTATATTTTCAGTGAGTTCAAAATCCCCAAATGAATGGAAAATTCAAGTTATCAGGCACAAACATAAATCCAAATATCGAGACACATATTGTTGAAATTATCAGAAATTGATTTGTTATTTCTTAAAAGCTTAGATATCATGTTAAAAATAGAGCTATGGGGAAATGATATGGTTGCTTGACATGTTTTTACATAAAGATAAAAAGCCATCTTCCTTTTTAAAAAAATTCTTATTATTATGTTTACATAATATTTGTATATATTTATAGGGTAAGAGTGATGCTTTGATACAAGCAGACAATGTGTAATAATCAAAGCAGAGTAATTGAATTATCCATCACCTTGAGCATTTGTCATTTCTTTATGTTACGGACATTCTAATCCCACTCTTTTGGTTGTTTTAAAGTACACCATAACTTACTGTTGACTATAACCACTTTATTGTGCTATCAAGTATTGTACTTTCTAACTATCTAACTATAATTTTGTACCCATTAACCATGCCCTTTATTCCTCTCTCCCCATTACCCTTCTCAGCCTCTGGTATCCATCGTTTTACTCTCTTTCACTTTTAAAATACACAAACATTAAATCCGCTCAAGTATGTAGCTTTTAAAGTATATAACTGTATAAATGGCATTTCTTCATGAACAAACTGCGATGCAAACCTCTAATTATAATGGGCTGCTGTTTAAGGTGATGTCTTGACATCTGCCTTTTAAAATAAATACATACACCAACTAACTTTGCTCATGACTCAACCACTGGTTAGCCAGAGGATAGGCCAAATACGTAGAAATCAGAACAAACTTCCATTCTGCCTTTAAACTGAACAAAAAAATGTTATTTTTAAGGAAACTATTCTATCCATTTCTAAAATGAGAAAGAATCTCACCTGAGTTCTGTAATAAAATGAAAGAACAGTAATTTCCTCTTAAACTCTCCTGTTTTATAATTTTTTTAAAAATAGGGGTAGTTGGTGTGTTTTAGCTTTCAACTGAGGGCACAAGATAAAATCTGTGCACACAGAATCTTTAAGAAAGACAGAAGACTAAGAGTGATTTAAAACCCTTATTCTAAATGTCGGTTACAAGAAGTTAGTTATTTCAACTTACTTTTTTCTCTTAAATCTTTCTAAAACAAAACACTAAAGGGGCAAAGGAAACCTTGTGATGAATTTCACTTCATCTAGTTCAGAGAGAACAACTGGAAGGGAAGGTTACAGAACTCCTTACTAAATCATGATTTCCAAATTGACATCATAATATTCTATAATATCCTAATCCAGCAGAATATCTTATGTTGCTCTTTGTCATTACAGTAATCTCTTGGATTAACCCATTTCAAAAATAACTTTTCCAAATAGATGGCATATATTCCGATCACATATGCATATCAAACAGTTGAAATTGTTCAGTATTATCTATTGACAATAGTTAGTGGGAAATAAGAGCATTAATGCCAAAGCTGCTTCCTCATTTCAATAATTAGCTGACAATCTAGTAAGACTGGTTATTAAAATGACTACACTTTGATAATCAACAAGATACAACAATTGGAAAGCTGATGGGAAAACACATTTTACTATGATCAACTTTCTTTAAATGCACTATATGCCTTATATTAATACAAATGGCAAACCAAGAGGGGAAAAAATAAAATGTGTCCATTCCATTTCACTTTTGAAAATGCCTCAAAAAATGTTTTTAACAAGTTTTTCTCCAAATAGCTTTCAGAAAACAAAAAATAAATTCATAAAAAGAAGCAGAAAATTCAACTCAAATGAGCTGAGATATTTTGCTATCTTATATAACAAACTTCTAAATTATAATCCATAATCACAAAATAATAAAACTGACTCAGAGAATGACTCAAGACACATAATTTTACTTTAAAGTATTCACATAAAATTAGACCTTCCAATACATCCAAATTATTCCAATACAATTTTTAATGCCATTCTTCAATACTGGTATATCTTAAATTTAGTTTTATTGCATCTAGTGGTATACAGTAAATATACAAGAAAACATATTAAACCCTGTAGTCCTCACCTAGTCAGTTCCAGAAATGCAGACTATACATATCATAGTTCAATATACAGCAGTGTTTAAAAAATACTGATTTAAAAAGGTAATTTACTGCAAAAATTCATCTGGATTTAATCAAATTTGTTCCAGTTGTGTTTTATTGTTTTAAAACAAATACAATGAAGAAGCAGGTAATACAATGGCATGTACTTCCTATTAATATCTTTCAAAATTAGTACTTGCAAAACTTTAAAGATACTACAAATACCCTACCTGGCTGGGCCACAGATTTCACTGTACTCCACACTGAAATGCGGCTCTAAACAAATCAGTGTTGTTTCAACATGAGCACAGGGTATTTTAGATTTGAAAACATAACAAATGCTATGGCCCTTGATTCCTATTAAAATTCATGTGATTAAACTAGTCAAATGAAAAATAATTATGAAAGTCAGACCACAGGCAAAAGAGAAAATATCTACCACAAAGCTCTGAGTTTATAAAAAGCAAAAATATGCCTCTTGCTTCTGTTGACTAATTAAATCACATCAGACGCTAAGAAATTTAAACGTAAACCCTCAAAATGTCAAATGTACATATTATGGAAAACTCCATATTTCCCTTCAGGTAAATAAGTATGTACATTAATTTTGCGGGTTATATAATACCTTTATTCCTTTAGATAAACTTCAAGGTAATCAACTTATAAAATAATAAAAGTATTTTGGGGTAAGGCAGCGTCCGTAGCTCATTGGGTAGGGTGCCGGCCATATACACCAAGGGTGGTGGGTTCGAACCTGGCCTGGGCCTGCTAAACAACAATGACAACTGCAACAAAAAAATAGCCAGGTGTTGTGGCAGGTGACTGTAGTCCCAGCTGCTTGGGAGGCTAAGGCAAGAGAATTGCTTAAATCCAAAAGTTTGAGATTGCTGTGAACTGTGATGCCAAAGCACTCTACAGAAGGCGACATAATGAGACTCTTTTTAAAAAAAAAAAAAAAAAAGTATTTTAGGGTAAAATGATCTCATACTTTCCTGTGTATAAGAAAGAAATCAAACTTTAAAATATATAACTTATGTTCCTTCCTTCCTTCTTTATTTCATCCAATTAGAATGTTTAATTTAATGATCATCATATATACCTCTATAAATAAAACTCTGAAAACCTTTTCTATTAGCAACTGCCAAGGGGTGGAAGCAACCTAAGACTCCATCAAGAGATGAATGGATAAACAAAATGTGATATATACAGAAAATGGACTATTAATCAGTCTTCAAAAGAAAGGAAATGCTGACACATGCTACAAAATGGATAAACTTTGAAGACATTATGTTAAGTGAAATAAGCTAATTGGAAAAGGACAAGCATTTGTAGAGTACTCAGAGTAGTCAAATTTATAGAAATAGAGAGTAAGATGGTGGTTGCTGGGACACGAGGAGGAGAGAATAGGGACATATCGTTTAATGGGTATAAACTTACAACTGAAAAAGAGGAAAAGCTTCTGGAGATGAATAGTGTTAATAGTTCACAACAATCTGAATGCATTTTTTTTTTTTGCAGTTTTTGGCCTGGGCTGGGTTTGAATCCACCACCCCAGTAGTATAAAGTTACAACTGAAGAAGAGGAAGCCAGTGCCCTACTCCTTAAGCCACAGGCACCACCCTGAATGCATTTAATGTCACTGAATTATACACTTAAAGTAACCCAGTTAACTTGGGAGGCTGGAGCAAGAGAATCACTTAAGCCCAAGAGTTTGAGGTTGCTTTGAGCTGTGACACCACAGCACTCTACTCAGCACCACATAGTGAAACTCTGTCTCAAAAAAAGAAAAATTAAAATGGTAAATTGCATGTTACATATTTTTCCCAAATAAAACAAAATATTAGCTGCATCTATCCTTTGCTCTCCTTTATATTTTAGTTAGGGTATAATGGAATTTTTGTAATACTTTAGTAAATATTTCATATCATCTACTTCTAAATACTTATTTTCTAAAGTTACTATTTTTTTATAATAATAAATAAAATTGAAAATATATCCAAAACAAAGCAACACACTCCCTAATAAATGAGATAATGCATTGCAAATCAGTGGAGAGTTCTCATTTGGGACAACAAAGTTGAGTAAGGCTTAGAACCACACATTTTTAATTCATTCTTCCCATCTGGAAAGCTGTAGTCACATGATCTGTATACATCTAGGACCATATGCCTTTTAGGTGACATCAATATTTCTCACAACCTCGGATTATGTTTTTTCAAATCACGAGATAAGCAAATTGTCTAAAGTCATCTTGCTGATCTTAGAAATCAAGTTTTGCAACTCTCTGTAAAAGAAGGGATAAATCACAGTTTTTATATCTTGCAGTCTTACAAAATGAGAGAAGAATCAAAGTATTTTCCCTAAAAATTATTATTACGAGGAGAAAAAATTAAGTTAGACGAAATAATAAATTAAATTCCTATGTATAAAATCACTGAGTTTTCTGCAATTCCTTCCCAAATTAGACCTAAATATTATGCAAGAAGGTCTGTAAATGTTCTCCTCCAATCCATACTCCACAAATAATGGTTTCATGTGGCTGTTTAAACATACCCATAGAAAAACCCACAAGAGAGAAAGAATGTGTGGGAAACTTGGGCAGTCTCATATTTCCAGTAGATTTACCAATCTAATTTTTTTAAATGAAAATAGGATGTTGCACAATGAGAGAGAATGCAAAAAAAATATTTTTAATGTGTTGTCATCCTTTTCAGTGGATCCTAGCAAAAAACATAATTGGTACTTTTCACTATCCCTGTATCTCATTCTTAGGAATCCTGTCTTTGCATGTATATGGATGTCCATATAATAAATGTAATACTAAAACTATAATGAAACTACATCAGTAGATATTCAATATTTCTAGTATTAAGAAGAAATTTCACACATGAATTTCTCCATGTCACCACAAACTTCTTGAGAAGAATCAACTCTGAAAAGCTTCAAAAGACTATTAATTTAGCCTAGTCTTTAAAATTAATTAAAGCACTTGATGAGAGATGTAATTGGAAAATAATAAGTATTAATTCATTTAGAAATTAACAGCAAGTGCAGCGCCTGTAGTGCAGTGAGTAGGGCTCCTGGCCCCATATACAGAGGGTGGCAGGTTCAAATCCGGCCCCAGCCAAACTGCAACAACAACAAAAATAGCCAGGCATTGTGGAGGGCATCTGTAGTCCCAGCTACTCGGGAGGCTGAGGCAAGAGGATCGCCTAAGCCCAAGAGCTGGAGGTCGCTGTGAGCTGTGATGCCACAGCACTCTACTGAGGGTGACAAAGTGAGACTTTGTCTCTAAAAATGAAATAAAATAAAATAAAAATTTAAAAAAATAAAAAAGAAATACACAGAAAACTGTAAATGTATACAACAGTACATAACCTGTCTCCAAAATGTCCTGCCTTTACTACAAAGTAGGGTTTTTAACACCACAAAAATAAATATTAACTATGAATTGGCATATACCTTCCCAAAAAAGCAACTTGATTCATTCTTTTCCATGCTTACATTGTCCACAGCACCTAGAACCACAGTAAATGGAAATGCTTCATACATGTGTTAATTTTTCTTTGCCAGGAAGGTCAAGAAAATACAATGCTGCAAAAGAACTGAAAATCAACATTCAAATTTCACTAAGAAAGGCAGGGTACTCGATTATCAACCCTTCCATGAAGTCTAAATTTACTCTCTAATTTAGAAGATTAAAATGGATTAAATTCTTACCAATTATCAAACTAATGCAGGGATTTAGTGAAAGCAACCTCAGCCTACTTCTTAGTTGCTGCCCCATCACTTCCTAACACAGCTTCCCAGTCAACAGCAAAGGCCTTGCAAATTGGATGCCAGTGTCAACAGGCTGTGGTTATCTGCCATAGCCTATCCCTGCACACACAGGAACTCTACAACAAAGCAGGCATAGGAAGGGTGGGCCTAGTGTAAGAATATTATGAAACTTTCCATTCAATTAAAAGAAAAATACCAATCTGCATCAACAGGCTGACAAAAACCCACAATACAAATAAAGATTCCCATGCCAAACTCTTTCTGGTAATCATCGAGTTGGGTAAGGATGGTACAATAATAAACAGGTGAAATGACATTTCTCTGACATGAAACAGATGTTGCCTTCAACTCTGGAAACACCTATTGAAAATAACGGTTAAATAAAGACTTCCCTAAATGGTGTGGCACCTCTTTTTCACATACACAAAAGGAAAATGAACAATATTAACTTTCTTACTTTAAAGATCAATGTCCATTCCTTTTTCACTCTTCCAAATAACTAAATGACAATACTGCCTTAGCTATTAATTATATGCACATGTGTCATAATGCAAATCAATCAAGTCAGTAGTCTCTAACAGTACCTTATAGTACAGTCTGTGTCAGTTACTGCCTATATCATAAACTATAGGGTCCTATTTCATAAACTCTTACTTTGTATTTCTTCAATGTATGTGTGTGTGCATGTGTGTAGTATTTCTTCCGTCACTATGCATTTACATAAGGGAAATAAAACCCAGACCTATACAAAAAACTCGTACATAAATGTTCACAGTAGCATTACTTGGAAAAAAAAGTGGAAACCCAAATGTCTTTCAACTGATGAACAGATAAGTAAAATGTGGTAAACCCATGCAATGAGCTGTTATTTAATATAAAACATGCCGCAACATGGATGAATCTTGAAAATCTTACTCTAACTGAAAGAAGCCAGTCACAATAGACTACATAATGTATGATTTCATTCATATGAAATGTTCAGTAGAAACACATTCATGGAGAGAGAAAGTAGACTCAATGGTTGCCTGGATTGGAGGAAGAAGAAGTAGTGAGATAAGTATGAAGAAGAGCTGCTAACAGATCAGGGGTTTCTTTTGGGTGGTAATGAATCTCATGTTTAACAAGTCAAAATTTGAACTCTTGATTTCCCACTCCAATCTAATTCTCCTCCACTACTTCCCGCCTGTTTCAGCACCACCATTAGCCCTTTGGTTTGGCTCTAAGTCTAGCAGTCATGCTTCCTCACTTTCTCTCATACCGCACAACTTTCCCACCACCAAGTCCTGTATTTTTTTCCATGTAAAATCTGTCCTTCTCAGTATTTCTACCTCCACTTCCACATGTCCCATGGACTTCAAGAGTCTCCTATTTACAGTTTTGCTTCTTGAGACTTTAGTTACCTGCTATCAACTGTAGTCCAAAAGTATTACATGGAAAATTTCAGAAATAAACAATTCATAAGTTTTCAATCAGAGGTCATTTTGAGCAGTGGGATGAAATTCTGCACCGCCCAGCTCCACCCTGCCCTGGATGTCAATCCTCCCCTTGTCTAGCTTGTGTGTCCACACTCCACACCTGTTGGCCAGCCAGTCATGTAGCACCATCTTGGTTATAAGATCTACCACTGAGGTACAGGAGCACTTGTGTTCCAGTAATCCTTCTTTTACTAAATAGCAGCCCCAAAGCAGCAAAGAGGAGTGATGCTGGCAATCTGGAAGTACTAAAGAAGCCACAGAGTGCTTCCCTTTAAGGGAAAGATGAAACTTCTCTGCTTAATAAGGGAAGAAAAAACATCATATGCTAGTATCTATGGTAAGAACAAATCATCTGCTCATGAAATAGTGAAGGAGAAAAAAGAAATGTGCGCTACTTTTGCTGTCACCCTCCAAACTGCAAAAGTTACAAGTCATAGTGTAATTTTAATTAGGTATACTGTTAAAATTGTTCTAGCTTATTATTAGTTGTTGTTAATCTTTCATTGTGCCTAATTTATAAATTAAACTTCATCACAGGGATGTATACATAGGAAAAACATAGTCCATATACACATAGGGTTCCACAATATCGGAGGTTTCAGGCATCCACTGGGGATCTTGGAACGTATCCCTCCTGGATAAGGATGGGTAAGGGGGGACTACAGTAGACTTGCTTTCACCCACATTTCCTTACAATTTATTCTCCATGCAGCAGCCAGAAAGATCTTTTCAAAAATAAAATCTGAACATATCACTTCCCTGCTTCACATCCTCAAAAAGGCGCATGAATGCATTTAAAGTGAGCTCCAAACGCCCTAACCCTGGCTGCAAGGCTTCACTCAATGTGTCCCCTGCCCACGTCTCAACAGCACGATGTACCTCTCCCCTACCTCCTAGCTACACTCTGGCTATGTTGACTTACTTTCTACCCTTGTGCAACCTCATTGTCATCTTCATCTTTTGGCCTGAAATGTCCTTGCCAAATTTTTTCTCATGGTTTGCTTCTCCTTATCGTTAATGCCTCAGCACAAATGCTACCTCTCAGAAGCATCTATCTAAAGTAACTCCACTGAGGTTGCCATCTAATTTATAGCCCCACCCTATTTTCTTCATAGCACCGCATAGAACTTATCTTTCCAAACCACTCTTTCCACTTCTCCCATCCCAACTTGGCTCACCACTATATTCCCATTAATAAAGAATCATGTCTGCACATAGCAGGTTTCCAATAAATATGTGTTAATAAATGAGTGTATGAATGAATAATGAACTGAGAGAATGAGGGTAAGATAAGACATGAGATTGCTTGGGAACTGGAGAAACAAAGACCAATGGCTACAAAAAATTTCCACATAAAAGATACCAAATTTCTGCCTATTAGATACAAGATAACCGGGAAAAGTATAAAGAAATTGTCTTCTTTTCTAGAATGTCGAAGTCTAAGCTCAAGACACTGTTTTGTTCGTGAGAAAGTAAAAAATAGGAATAATTAGATATTAAACATCAATAGTAGCAGCAAAGTGGGGAAGAATGTAAAAAAGAACAAGGAGGTCACAAAACATTTTACACAAAAAGAAAAAAATCCAACACATTCTAATTACACCTCCCTCAATAACAATCCTTGAGTTTAATGCTTTCCTCAGCGGCAAAGTCAGCTTTGTAATAAACTTTGAGAAACAAATTAAAAACAAAGACAGATTGTTTTTCAATTACTAAGATTTACCAAACCAAAAGTCCTTATCATGAGAGTTACTGAACCAGAGACATGCAGATGGGAAAGCAATCAAGGCACAAGAGATGAGGATTCTGCATGATGAACCTTATTAAACTTTGGTGACAGAACATCCAGGATATGGACAACTTTGAACCATCAAAAGCTGCCTGCAGAGTCTTTTGTTTATGCAGAGAAACTGAATGAAATTGAACAGAAATAAGGGAAACAGCTAATTTTAACTTTGAATTGAAGACTTGCCAGGCTTTGCTTTCAGGTAGAGAAAGAAACATGCTCCTGAACATCCCAGTATGGCAGCATTCTGATAGCCACTGCTGGAGAACACAACTGTCCTCTCAATTTTCTGCTAACTTTCTCCATATCTCGTTTCTCCTGCTAGATGCAACCTAGAAGGAACGTCACAGAATGACAACATGAAGGGTGTTTGCCATTACTCAGCTTTGGTTTAAATTCTAGTTGTTCAATTCTCACTTACTAGCTGTGTGAATTAAGAAAAATTAAAGTAAAAAAATTTGCTTTTCCTTAAATCTTTAAAACATGACAAAATCCCTGTATCCCTGTAGTCTTGCTTTGCCAAACCCTAGGTCTGCGACCCTTCCCTGGATACTTTGGTGCTAAATTCAAGGCCACATTAAATGTACCTGGTAATGATTCACTACTACTACACAATGTTTTTGGCTGCCCCATTTCGACAACTGCCAAAGACGATTTCAGAGTTTTTATTTCTAAACTCTCAACCCCATTCCTGTTTCTATTACTCTTAGCTGAACTGTCACTGTTCTCTTCTCCTTGTCACTCCCAAACCTTGCAGTATCGTGCTGACTTCTCACTGGTCTGCTGCTCCCTGGGGAAAAGGAATGTTTTTTTTCCCCCCCCAAACTAATCACTCATGCTCAACAACCTTCTGGCCTCTGCCCAATTAATTTTACCCTCTTTCCTCGCATTATCAGTCTTGCTCTTCCTTATTTATTCTTTACCCTCTTTCTCCAAATACACTTCAGTTTTATTTATCTCTCCAATTAATTCCCTTGACCTAACTAATCCCCAAAATTACTCTCAAATCTCTCTCTTTTTCTTTCCCATTAAAAAAGACAGTTTTTACACGTTATCTCCATTCATCCCTTAATCTCAAGAGATTTCTTGTCTATCCATTCAGAAAACGTACCGAACACCTACTATATTTCATGCACATGCTAGGTTCTGAGAGTGTGAAAACTCTCACGACCTTGTCCTGAACACTAAATTCTGCTCTATGGAAAACAAGGTCTTTTCTCAGTTTTCATGCCTTTCTAGTTCTCTCTCTACAACACTGAACATTACCAGTCATTTCTTTCTTTACAAAAATGTCCTCCCTCCGAGTTCAAAGCACTGAATTACCTAGTTTCCTTCCTCCGTTTCTGAGATATCCTTCCATTTTTCTTAAAGTAGCCCTCCTTTTTTATTTCATCCATTAAAATACAGTATCCTCCCACACTAATGTCCCAGGCCCTCTTTTCTTTTCTTTCGTCTGCCCTTTGTGACCCTACCCTCTAGCACAGCTTCTATTATCATCTCTGTGCAAATCAATCACAAACGCTTGCTTCAGACAGGAATAATACACCCAATTTTCAATGGTCTTTCAATCGGAATATACTGCTTATACCTCAAACACATGTCATTTCACCTCCTGTCACCAGAACCAGTCTTGACTCTCACTTCTCAATTTGTTACATGAGGACTATAGTTCTGCCCGTGACTTGACCTTGACTTCAGTTCTCCTGTGTCCTCACTCCTCCTCAACCCTCGTCATCTTCAGGTTTCAGAATGTCTGTAGCTCTCACATCTATGACAATCTCTCCTAGTCACTGCTGCCAAGTAATGTCCTAAAGACCCTCTTGCACGTGTCTCCAATGTATTGAACACAGCACTGACAACTTGGTAACAGACCTCTACATATTCTTCAGCTTTTCTCCACCTAATTCTCATACAGATTGTCTAACCTTTGCCCAGACAGACATATTCCGGTTCTTCCCTGAACATTAAGTGAGTTCCTGTATTTACGCTCCTGTCTTTGTCCTCCTGTTTTCCTTCCATCCACCACAATTTCTACTTCCTCAGTGTCATTTTCCTGCTTCCCAAACTAAAAGTCATTGCTAAGTACACTGAACTCCAACGTTACTTGGGTCTGAGGCTCCACTTTCTCTCCTCTATAGTTACATGCCTGTCTCCTATTCATCGAGCCAGCATTAATACATGGGTTCTCTTTTTATCTTTAAAATAAAATGCTAACCTTCCTTTCTTACCTCCTCAATAGTAGATATTCCTCCCTGTTAAATGCAAAGCTTCCAAATGTACATAATCCTATAGATGAAAAGTGAGGTAGAGTTTACTTCCTTGAGGATAAAGCAGGACATAGAATGTTTTAAAACTCGGGAATAAAGCAGGACATAAAATGTTTTAAAAGACAGAACTTTTTTTATAGGAATAGGGTTACTGACCCAGAGACCTAGCCAAATTCCTATTCAGGTAATTCACTCCTATTCCCCTAATCCCTCTGCTATTTCAGTTGAGTAATGCTGTCTCTCCATTCCCTGGCCCGAGAAGGAATATGATGGACACTATGAAACAGCTGCGACATGCCACTTGGGGATGGCAGGACTTACTGGGCACTGGAGTCCCCGAATGTCCCTTATCCACAGTGCAGAAGTACTGTGAGACTCAAGTAGTGTACGTCTTAAGATCTTTGAATGAAAGATGCTAAATAAGCCTTAGTGCAAGCTACAAAAATCTTTTGAAGACACATTTCTCACTCTTCCTTCCCTTTTTCTTAACTTGTTATAGGTCTGAATAAATCAGTGACATGTACAGTGAAGGAGAAATTATCTTTCCAAAGCTACGTGCAATTTTTAAAACTGACCGGTGTGATTCAATCTATATTTCTAATATTTGTGTTTCAAAATTTGAAGTTATTTGGTTCAGATTATTTCCAAACTTATATCCTAAAGCCTCCTACCTAAAATAATTTCTTTTAAGTTTGTAAAAAGTAAAGAAATTACTCCATTAAAAAAGTCATCATTTTTTAAATGATGATTATTTTAAAAGATAAACTATCTCCGTGACTACTTAGCCGGCCCTATTCATGCCTCGGAGTCATCTCTTCATTGTGTACAGACTGTACACATTATGATTATCAGCACAAACTGGAGGAAACTGTGCTATAAGCAACCCAGTACTTGGTTCTCTATCAACAGAAGATATTACTTCTTTTTTTGTTCTTTCAAATAGACTTAAATAAGATTAACAAATTTTATTTTCCATTTCCTGATCATACAGATGTATAGGGAACAGGGGGCAAAGTCAACCCCCAAATTAAAGAAAAGTAGGTTTTACTCCTATTTATAGGAGCCAAACAGTTCCTTGACATAGATTGTTTTCCTGTAATTCTATTAGAATGAAATATAGTCTGCAACGAGGAGATCTACATTTAGCAAGTAGGAGCAAACTTGGACCTTAATATTCTGTTTGTAGTGTGGAATTCGGATTTTTACCAACCTGATTTTCTAATGACTATTCCAACCTTGAGTCACTATTTTTGAAGTCAACAGAACACTTTCAGCTCTACTTTTAAAGTTCCTACTTCAACTAAAAAAAATTGTCCTACTAATAATATATATGTATATATTAAGTGTAACAATGACTTTTTTTCTGCCTTTAAGCCACAAGTTATGCAGTCTTTAGTATTACTAAATCAGGGGAGATCTTACATATTAAATTCTTTTATTATTGCTAAAAACTTTTGAAAACAGGGAGAATAAATGCATGGCCGAGTCTGGCTAAAGAGGCTAAATATTTAAAGTTGTCTTTCTTTTTTGCAGTTTTTGGCTGGCGCTGGGTTTGAACCCGCCACCACCAGTATATGGGGCCAGCGCCCTACTCCTTTGAGCCACAGGCCCTGCCCTTAAAATTGTCTTCTAAGTGAATAGAAGATTTTTCTCTTATTTAAGTCATGGGAACAAAGAGGTGACTATTTTCCAACAACCATCTTGTGCTAAACTGTAAACTGTATCATAGAATTAATCTGACAATATATTTTTTGAGCTTTTCTTTAATAAAATAAAAAGGCAGTAGTTGAGTGTAGTACATATAAATCTTACTACTAAAAGTTCTGGGTACCTAAATGTGTATTCATTAATAATAAGATGAAATAATTTGAGAGTCATTTATTCCTTCACTTATTCAATAATCATCTGTGGTGGTTGCCAGGCATTGTTTTAGACACCAAGCATTCAGACAGTAAATAATATAAATACCACTTTTATAGATGTCTTACTTTGGATTTTGAACAGAAAGCTACAAACATTTTTTTCAACTTTTCAACAGTCATTAATCTAATATTGCCACTGCAGGAACTAGCTTTTCTTATTTATAAAATACAAACAGAAATCTCTAGAGCATTTTTAAAACACTAGTTGACTAAGAAATCTTTAATTATCCTCCAGTCCTTTATTTTCACTTAGTCACTCTTAATTTTTTTATTGCACCAAGGCTCAATAAAACAATGCAAGGTTGATAAGAAGTTAATTATTTCTCTCTCATCAGCTGTTCATGTCTAATAACTCAGTGTTGTAAAATCCAACAACCTACTTTATTTAATACCATCCAGCAGATCTTGTCACACTAAACAATTCAGTGGAAGAAAAACTTCCCAACTCTCTTCACAAATTTTTGCATGCTTTCATGAAATTAGACATATTAAGTCAATATCAAGGTTAGAAAGTGTTTGCCTCAAGTTCATTCTTTACTATAACAGCACTTCCAACTGTCTTGTTTCTAATGAACATTTTTTCATAAAATCTTATTGTTTCTTTTGTACCTGTAACTTCAAAACTGGTTCTTTTAGAAACCTAGCTCAGACGTCAGCTCTTCTAGGAAGTTTCCCCTGGTCTCCGATCACCCCAACAGTTCTCTCTCCATAGTTCAGAACCCAGTAAACATACCAATTGTAAGACTTATCAACCTGTATGGTAATTTACACGACTCTGTATCTGGTCACCTTGAGATGAAGGACCTTATCTTTGTACCTGTTATTTATCCAGCTCCTAGCATTGTGAGTAAGCATTTTTTTTGTAAAATTGAAATAGAAATTTAGAATCATGTTCCTCAAAATTGAAGTTCACTAGCATAAATATCATTGGCAGAAATTATAAAACTTGCAGGAAACAATCTAGCAACAAGAATTTTCAGAATATTCGATCCTTTAACCCATTTATTCTCCTGTATTAATATTTCCTAAGAAAAGAAATGTTTACATATAAAATGTTTTGCCAAACAATACTTATAGTATATGTCAGCCATATCAAGAAGCAAAAATTACAACAAAAGAAAAATTAGCAAAACTAAAGTGATTAGTTTGTGTCCTCACTCAGTGAAATATAATTCAGCTATTAAGGCTTGGTGCCTGTGGCTCAACGGGCTAAGGAGCCAGCTACGTACACCTGAGCTGGCGGGTTTGAATCCAGCCCGGCCAAACAACAATGACGGCTGCAACCAAAAACTGGCCAGGCATTGTGGCGGGTGCCTGTAGTCCCAGCTACTTGGGAGGTGGAGGCAGGAGACTCGCTCGAGTCCAGGAATTGGAGGTTGCTGTGAGCTATGATGTCACAGCACTCTATCCAGGGTGATAGCTTGAGGCTCTGTCTCAAAAAATAATAATAATAATAATAATTCGTCTATTAAGAATTCTATGTATAGAAACATAGGGAAATTTTATAATAATAAGTAAAAAGGCAAGACACAAAATTATATATTTTAATCCAATATTCTGACAAATTAGAAAAAAGAAAGAAATATGACAAAATGTTAATAGTTCTTGTTTGGGGGAAATAAACGATGAATATGTGTTTCTCTCTATTTTTCTGTATTTCCTCAAATTCTATAATTAGAATATAATATTTTTGATATAAATATTTGGCAATGTATTTATATAATAAAGATGTATTTCAAATGGAATAAATAATTAAGATTTATGGCCAGAGTTTATAATCCCCTCTGTACAACATACATTGTTGTATTCAATATAAAAATATGTGAAATTCACTTTACTAAAACGATAAAAGATTTATCATGGATAAAGTTTCTACAAAATGGTCAAAATATATAACTGCACTAATTTCCCAAATCACTTTTGCCACTATTACTAAAGCCTTTAAGTCACTGTTTAAAAATATGATTGGGATGCTTTTATGAGAAGAAAATTTTCTAATATGTTAAATACGTATATTAGAATATATATTAGAAATATATCTCTAATTTACTATGCACTATAAGCACCGTAAAGCTACAGAATAATGAAGTCCCCAGTTCCATGTCCTGCAACATATCACACAAGAAAAGTTCCCTTGAGAAGGGAAAACAAATAAGTGCTTTTCAACATGCATTCTGTTTTAAAAGCCTTCTGATATTGAAATAAATATATTTTCCTTTTACCAAACTTTTGAATTGACTCATAGCAGATATAATCCCTGGACACTAACTGCCTTTCGTAAAATATCAAATAATGCCGGCACAGTGGCTCTTGCCTGTATTCCCAGCACTTTGGGAGGCCAAGGTGGGCGGATTGCCTGAGCTCACAGGTTCCAGACCAGCAAGACCCCATCTCTAAAAATAGCGGGGTGTTGTGGCAGGTGCCTGTAGTCCCAGCTACTTGGGAGGCTGAGGCAAGAGAATCGCTTGAGCCCAAGAGTATGAGGTTGCTGTGAGCTATGATGCCAAGGCACTCTATTTGGGCAAAGTGAGACTGTGTCTCACAAAAAAAAAAAAATTGGTAAGAAAACAAAGACACAGAGAAATAAAAATTTGCAAGTAGTTGCTCAAAAAATTACTAAACTATATAACACTCTTTTCAATAAAGCAGAATTTTTATCAGGGAAATTATGAAATAACTTGTGAATTGGAAATTAATTATGTAGTTAGTATATGCCATGTAACCTGAAGCATGGATTTTCATTTACTTTACCAGTCATAGGTAGAAGCGTATGCTGATTCTGAGAGACTGAATCTCATATCGTCATTCATTCACCTGTCTGATCATTTAACAACTGCTCACAAGATCTGCAATATTGAAATTACTGTGCTAAGCACAGATTGAAAAGTAAGCTAAGCGATGTCCACAAGATACCAGAAAGTTGACTGTATATACCTGCAATACAAATGTGACAAGCTCCATAGAAAACATAAAAGAGCTATTCAAAGGACAAAGAATAAGGAAAACAAAATCACTCTGGCTAGAGGAAGAAAGGAGGCTGGGACAGGGTATCAGAGCCGCTCATGGAGGAGAAAGCACCTGAAGTGGACTTTAGGGGAGGGAGCTTTGTGACAGAACTAGGTGTCCTCATTCTATTGGAGGGCGGAGTGGAACTTCCTTCCTGTGAACAGGCTGCTTACTTTTTCTAGAGGACCATTTTCCCTTTCTCTACCAGGCTCATTTAACTTATTCAAAACACAACCTCATGCTTAAATCTCTGCAGGAAACCTTTTGTGATACCAATCTCCCTGAGCCCATATCTGCATGCCCTCAAAAGCCCTGTGCATAAAACTCTATTACAGCTCTCACAAACTACTGTATTTACCAGACTGTCATCCACATAGACCAGGTGATATTTGGGGACAAAATCTCTTTCGCCTTTCTATCCCTAAAACTTATCAAGATGCCCAGCACAGTAGGTACTAAAGGCCTAATGATGAGCTGAAAAAATGAATAAAAAAGGCAGCAACTATAATCTAGCAAACTCACTTAGGAAGCTATCTAAAAGAGCTAAAGCACAAAAGGAAAGAGCTCAAATCGGGATGATGAAAAACAAGGAAATGATGTAAAAGGTATTGAGATGGGGCAAGGAAAATAAAGAAATCAAGCATGTTTGAAAGCCCAGGACAGTGATGGCACCAATCGCAGAAGAAAGAAGCTGGTGAGTACACTGAAGACACACGGAGTGCTAGGCTGTATTACTAATGAAGTCAGCAGAAATTCAAATCCAGAATATTGCCTCTGCATACCACAAAGGTGTTTATTTTGCCACAAAAAAATCAAATTTAAATTAAAGACTAATGTCATAATGGGGCATATTTCAGCTATCCATCACTCCCTTATAAGACAAGATAAAAAAAGGATACATTTTCACATACTACATTTATATTTAATAAGTTAGTTTTATGTTAAGTCATGTTGTCTTATTTCAATGTGCATACATCAAAATTATTGAAATATCTTCAAAAAGACACAAGAATAAAATAACTTCCTATTACTAAAAAATTCCACATAATTTAAGCCTTTTCTAGACCTTGGGGGAGAAAGTAAAATTAAGTAAAATTAAAACTAAGATATGAGAAGTAATATATTTTATTCCATGAGTTTATACATCTACAACACAAAATAAACTATAATTTACTTGGATAATGACAGCATAGATTTTCCATCCATAATTGACTGGTCAACTGAGATCCACCAGTCAATTAAAAAACTCCAGGGTATGGAGAAATAAAAAGAGGCTTTTCTCCTAAAAAAGTGAGGAGAGTGACGAACTCTTGGAAAGATCTAAGGAATGAAGATTAACAAGGAACAGGCAGGTAGCTTCAAAAGTAGAAGGAATGTTCTAGTTACTTAAGTGGAGATTTATTGGGCGATTATTATTTCATAAATAAATATGATAATTGCATATATCAAATTTTATGTAATAAAAAATTTGAAAATCCCTATGTAATCATTCTAACTAAAGACAAGTAGGGAACCTTTAGTAAAATAATTAACTGCACATAAATACTATATTACAATATATTACCCGTGTATACCTTTATACTGCTTACTGTGCCTTATTTTTCCAACCAACATATAATTTGATAATTCATGTTTTTCTTTACATTTCCACACTTTTATATGAATTCAACACACAAAACAGTGTTGTTCAAGAAGAAACTGTAAAGCAACAAAAATTTGTCCTCCATTCTTCACTGGTCAAGCAAGGTAAATCAGAAGAGTCAGTCGGCTTCCCAGGTAGATTTCTCTGGGCTTTGCTTAAAGGAGTCTTTCTTTGTAGTAACGAGTATGTCCTTTAGAAGAAGTACTCTGAGGAACTTAATGTATAGTAAGAAGGTTTTAACCAGTTAATGAATAAGTTTACTAAAACACTTATCTCTTCTTTAACCATTTCCTACCATTTTAATAACATTTGTCACTATATTGTTTTACGTCCAGAAAATAGAATTAAAGGGGCTGCCTGAAAGTACAGTTTGCTTATATGTTACTGCAACAATTAAGACGCTATTTTCTCTCAGAAGTTGGATCTCTAAATATATTGTCCCAAAGAAATACTCAATTCCCTTCTTTGCGATGGGAATGTAAAATGTACAACGCTTAGGTCTTTTTGAAGGGCTATGAAGTTAAGCTTGGTCAAGCACATACAGGTAAATACAGAAAGACTAAGGTAAGTTCATTTTAACAGCCACTAATGGGAGGTGCTGCTGGAGAGAGACAGACTTTAGAGCCATAGAAAACTAGGTTGAAATTCTGACTCTCTCACTTATTAATGTTAAAGCTTTATACAGGAGCCTCAGTTTCCTTTTCTCAAAAATAAGGATGATATTGTTCATCGGGGAGGCTGCATAAATAAAATATAACAAAGTGTCTTATAAACACCTGTTGTCATTGAATAGGTGCTCTTGACACAATGGCTATTACTACTTATATTTTTCTAAATTATTATTACTGACAAAGATGGCATTATTGATTTTCATTTCACAAACAAAGTTCTAAGGAGTTAAAATGAAATTATAAAACCAGGAAAGGGATTCAAGTAACTAAAAAATATTAATGATGATGTTGTTCTATGATTGCATATGGTAATAACCGTAGTTAAGAGATTTAAAAACCAAAGCAAACAAACAACAAAGCTGTCCTCTTTCCTCTTCAAATATACAATTTCCCTGTCCTAGAGTAAGAGACAGATTATGACAAATGAAAGGTTTATGATTTCTCCTAAAAGTATTGCTATGTCCATCTTACCTAGTATCACAGAAAGTCTGTCATCTAAGAAATGCTGTATGTCATTCAAATTTTATTCTAAAAAAACTTAATAATTGAGACAAATTTATCATATGAATACAAATGATATTTTCATTATAATCAGATATACAAACTATCTGTACATCTGAACAACTTCCTAAAATTGTTTATTTGAGCATTTGTTAGGGGGATACTTAAGCCCCCACCCGAATTACAGCTTGCTAAATTTCCTTAAGCCCATACCCAATGAAAACCTTCCTCCCTAAGCAGAAATAAACTTTTCCTCCTTTGTAGGTCCACGTACTTTATTCATGCTAGCCCTATAACACCAATTTATATTTTCTACAGTGTCTTTTGTGTAGATAGACTTTATTTTTCCCAACACTATGTCCATTGTAATCATTCAATATTTATTCAATAAATACATATAAAATAAAGTCACAGGTGAATGTGCTTAATAATCTATGAAATGACTTGAAAGATAAGTTACTATTATAAAGATATTATGTTTTAAAGATAAAATACTACTAATACTCCATTTAATGCATTGCAGTGCTGCTTACTAAATAATATTATAACTTAAATTCTGTAACACATCCTCCTATGTAAATAATCATTAATTAATTGCCAATAATTTATAAGAATACTATACACACTATACCCTAATAGATGGAGAGAGATTGGTGATATATATATATATCAACTAAGCTTTAGACACACTGTGAGTAGGCCTCCATATCAATTCAAAAACAAGGACTTTTAAAAATAAATTAAAATTCTAGGCCAGGCGCGGTGGCTCATGCCTATAATCCTAGCACTCTGGGAAGCCAAGGAGGTGAACTGCCTGAGCTCACAGCCTGGAGACCAGCCTCAAAAGGAGACCTCATCTCTGAAAATAGCCAACCATAGTTGCAGGTACCTGTAGTCCCAGCTACTATGGTGGCTGAGGCAAGACAATCACTAGAGCCCAAGAGGTTGAGGTTGCTGTGAGCTATGACACCATAGCACTCTATTGATGGTGACAAAGTGAGACTCTGTCTCAAAAAAAAATTAAAATTCTAGTTGACAAAACAAGTTAAAGCACCAAGTAAAGCCTAGTAAATATGTGATTTCTAGTAATTAATAATTATTGACAGTGAAAGGACCCATAAAAAGGACATTTACTATTAAATTTTAAGTTTTATATTGAGTTTATTAAATATTTTAATAGAAATGGAAAGTATTAATCTAATTGTATAAATAATCAAAGGTTTCTGGGTCCTCATGTCACACAGTCAAGTAGAGTCTGATACTAGCTCTAAATATCACAGCGAGGTACCTGATCACCACATTCTTTATTAGGTTGGTCTTCCTTAATGATGCCAGAATACAGAATAGATTTTTATTATGCCTGGAAATGAGGATATACATTTTTATTAATTTTATCTTCTAAGTAGTTTAAAATACCAATAATATTCTCATTTACCAAAGGAAGAAAATAAATGTCTAATATCAAGGCCTAAGTAAGAACGCAAATATGACTAAATGTAAGTAAAGGGCACAAAATACTAAGGATGACACGTAACTCTTCCACGCCCCCAAAATGAAGGACTGTGGAGATTCCACATACAAAAATAAAAACGATTTACCAATTCTTTCTTAAAAGCATGATTCTAGCCAAGAAACCTTCACATATTAATTTGTCCAAAATTTTTCAAATTGTTAAACCAATATTCAGAACAGTTTGATTCATCTATATAGTTTCAATTCTATTTCCAACTCAAGACAAGTAACCATGAAGTTGAGAAATTACAGTAATTTCTTGCCTACCTAGATGCAAAAAAAGTAATAAAAGTTAGTTTTTAACATTTCTTTTATAACATGAAAAAAATATATTACTTAGGAATAGTTATAGAACACTTATGTTTTTCATGGCCGAGACCTAATTTTGTGGATATGGCCAAGTTGTATAAAGTCCTGATTCATGTTCTACTAATATCAAGAATTCAGGAATGAAAACAATTAATAAAATCAAAGAATATCAAAATGATTTAACTGCATTATATTTGAAGTTTTGCAGAAATATAAAATGAAACCCCTTCAACTTCAGCAATGTAGTAGAGATAAAATATAGTTGTAAATAACATATCTTTTTTAAGTTTATATTGCAATTTATTCTATTTTATGAAAACAGTGACTTGTCCCAAATTCTGTGTTATAATAACTAGTTTGTAATGATCAAGAAACACACCAGAGGCTCAGCGCAGTGACTCCACCTGTAATCCTAGCATTCTGGGAGGGAAGTGGATTGCTTGAGCTCAGGAGTTCAAGACAAGCCTGAGCAAGAACCAGACCCTTCTCTACTAAAAATAGAAAAACTAGCCACGAGCCAGATGTTGTGACGGGTGCCTCTAGTCCCAGGTATTCAAGAGGCTGAGGCAAGAGGATCAATTGAACCCAGGAGTTGGAGGCTGCTGTGAGATTCGATGACACCAGGAAACTCTATTCAGGGTGGCAGAGGGAGACTTGGTCTCAAAAAAAAAAAAAAAAAAAAAAAAAAAAAAAGAGAAGAGAAGAGGAAAGAACAAAAAAGAGGATACTGAAAGATGAATGTCAAGAAGCCATTATTACCACATAGAATATTTTACCTCCGGGAGGCTTCAAAATACAAGATAAATCACTTGGACTATTTCTTAAAACAGCTGCTACCAGAACGATCAGTTCTGGATTCTACACTGTGATCACAGTTCTTCACTCACTTTATATAATGTGACAAAGCTTATAGTTTTACACATGTCAAAATAGACAGAATATTGAAGTGGCAGAGCAAGCTGACGTTTGTTAAGGACTAACCTAACAAAATGTTTGGGATCCAAATGGTATCCTTTCTAATTCTCATGATGAAAATATAAGACAAGAATTCTATCATCATTATTCACAATTTACTAAGCATGCTCTCTATTCCTATCTAACAAAATAACTTTATAGAAGACATAAATTATGTATATAATATCAAATTTCTGAGATATTTCTGTACTACTTTTTATTTTCAAAAGAAGCTAAATTATCTACGATGAATGTACATATCTACCTGTTCAGTATCATATAATGAATGTTCGTTCTGTGCACGCACAGGCTAACACAAAAGGTGAGAAATTCTTCAATTGAGTCTGCGCTCCCCAAATACGGTGTATGTGACTAACAGCTGAGAGGACAAGCAACTGAAACTGTCTGTTGGAAATCCTTTAAAATCTAGGCACAGAAAAATGCCTGGGTGACAGTCTAGTTGGATGTGCAAATTTATGCAGGAATGTAGCCAAATTTTTGGTAATTCCCTCCTGGTCTTAGATTAATTAACAATGGCCCTTTCTTTTTCAGTTGTAATGTTATATTTAAAGACATCAGTTGAGTTGAAGGACCCGCCTGGTCTTTAAAACTAATTGGCTTAAGGCTTGGAGTTACAAATGCATAGAATTTCAAATAATACAAACAAAAATTTGTACAAAAAATTACGTGTTCCACAAAAACTGTGGTATACCACTCTCAAAAATCATTACCTTAGTAAAAAATAAGCATGCTATTTTGCATTTCATTCTATATTTCCTTTGAATATACTCACTATTTTTTAATTATTCTATAAAAATGACTTATTTGGAGCATTAGATTCTCAGAAAGAAGTGTAGTTAAAAGAATTCTTATTTTAAAGCAAATGCTCTTAATACACAACAGATGTCTTTACTTTCAGTATGTGCTTGTTCTTACAAGTAAATTCTGTACTTAACTCCTTTACAAAGCACCTTGTACTGAGCCCCTTCTGTGTCCTCAGAGCTGTGGGATGTCGTATCAAAAAATGGAAGCATGGTATTTTTTCTTCAAGAATTATAATTTGACATGAGTACAGAGGACTCAAATTTACACATTCAAAGGTACAAATATCCTATGAACAGCTTTAATTGGTGTGACAATATAAACCTAAGTTGTTGAGCATTTTGAAAAAAATACTGTAATTTTTACAGGTGAACAATAATAAAACTTAAACTAACAGCATTTTGCAATTTAGGAAGTGAATCTCATAAAATTCACTGAGTTCTACAACATCCCATGAGATCCTAAGCATGTTTTCCCATTTTATGGATGAAAACCAAATTTATGCACTAATAGAGCTATGATACAATTGAACACTCACAGCTAAATCAAGGCTGGCACCAGATTTACAAGCTTCAAGTTCTTTCATATAAGTAAATGAATTTGATCATTATAACAACTCTATTCGATAATAATAACAGTTAATATTCATTGAGTACATATTATGTGGCAGATTCTTTTCTACATTATATTAATTCATTCACTCCTCATAAAACCCTATAAGGAAGGGTTCTATTATTACCCCATTTTACAGATTAAAAAAAAAAAAACAAAACAAAACCCCGAGGCTCAGAGAAAGCAGGTAAAGTGTCCACACAGCTAGTAGGTATGGAAATCACAATTCAAAAGCACAGAATCTGATTCCAGTGCCAGTGACACTCTTCACCAGCTCCCTCTGAGGGAGGTTAACATACAGCAAGTTAAGATACAAGCAAAAAAATTGCAGGGAAGGAAAAAGAAGCCTGTCTTCTAACCCTTCACCCTAACTACTTGTCCTACATGTAGAGTCATTACAATCACTAAATCCTGAAGTGGAAAGGGTTGGTGTGGCAGCAGAAAGAACTCCGGCTCTTTGAAGCAGAGTATGGGCAGCTGAGCACTGTCAACGCTGAGGAAGTGAAAAAGTGGTCAGGGAGGAAAAAAAGCCATCAGACTGGAGAAAACTTACCTTTAACACAGACTGAAGGCAAAAAGAGTAAAATGTATCTGAACAGGTAGGAGTGGATTTATCATTTTGATGTGCGGAGTAGGAACTGGGGTGGGTGAAGAGGGATGACTATAACAGAGAAAGTTCGTAAAAATTGAACCACTAGACTGATTTGAGTGTAAACTTAAAAATCGCTAAGAGATTTGAAATAGGTGTTGTAACATTCCCAAAAGAATGTTCCCATCATTGCCAAAAGTACCTAGCACACAGGAGGAAATAATATAAGCACTGAAAGAATCTGACTATGCATTTGCATTTCACTTTTTCTTTCTTTTCTTTTTTATTTAGTAAAATATCATTTACAGTTTAACAACTCCTTTCATTCTCAAAACCTTCCTGTGGAGTAGAGACTAACATGGACTTGATTAGCATAACATGCTTCTCATTAGTTTTCATACCATGATTCAATGGTGCTGGTTATTTCAGCATATAGATCTTCCTTAGAATCATATTAAAATCGGATGAAGGAAATTACAAGAAAATGCCATTCGAACGAATAAGCTTAAATGCCAACCTAAACCTAAAGTACATGTTAAAAGCAGAATTTGCAATAAATATAGAAAACCAATCACCGCAGAGACCAAAAGCAATGAGGCCAGTACACCAGTAAGAAGTACTTCTAAAAAGACATATTGAATGAGGAAAGCTAACCAAAATGGAATTTCTTTTCTCATTACTTAAAATAAACCAGGTCACTGAGATGGGTGTACACTGTGGTATTTTGTAGATTTTAATTTCATTTTTATTTCATCAAACCATAAATTCCCGTGGAAATACCTTAGACACGTGTCCATAATAATTGGAATGCCTAACATAGCAGTGTAAGTACTTTTACATGAGTTCAACAAAATAGAAAGAATGCAGTGAGATCCCTCCAAGTTTTTTGCTTATGTCAACAGCCACTTTATGAGTATGAATTATTTCTGTGGCTATAACTGCATGTGTAAAAAACATTTCATGAATCTGTGTAAAGCCTTAATGCAGAAGACCAAGTAGAGGTCTGAACTGCACACAGAAACATCAAAATCAAGCTAAACTTCCTAGAATATAGCCACCATAAATTTTTTCTTCTCAAAGTCATTACTGTTAAATATACCTTGATGAATTAAGTTCAAGTGTAACTACAATTGAAACATATGATTCAACTGAACTGTGACCCATTTTCTTCTCGAAAGCAAAAGGGAATTATGACAGTTGTAAGACTTATATTTTTCCATTCCAAAAGTTATTTTACACCGGAGCTAAAAGCAAAATGCACTTAAATGGTGATTATTTGCTTTAAAATACAGTGATTTATGCTCATGGGACAGATAGAATTTTAGTAACAATGTATTAAATGATAATCCTATTTGCTCCTTTATTTCTAAACTATACAGACCAAGAAGCATTCAGGAAGGAAATAATCTTAATATTTAATATGATACCTAAGTCTAAAATTTAACAACTACATGATATATTTACCACAACAGAACTAACACAATAAATACAAAATTAACATATATGTGGTTAAAAATACCCACCCCTAGCCGAAAGCTTTTTGGTGTTGATAATTTTGGCAGCATATTCTTGTCCAGTAGAGATTTTCATACATCTTCTCACCACTGAGAATGCCCCCCTGGAAACCAATAATTAGCAAGTCATCAATACGATCAGATCTGATATTATACTAAAAATTTACAAAATATGAGCATTTTTATTGATTTTAGTGAACTGTCAAATTATCAAGTGTACTACAGTCATATCCAGAAAATGAAGGACTCTTCCTGAGAACCCAGGCCTTCTTTAATGTTGAACAATAAAAGTAAATTTTATTTAACTGGGAGCACACATTATTAATCAACCAAATGAAAGGAACTGCCAATTATGACTGCTCTTGTTTGCATATGAAATTTGAAAACATCTTACAATTCACACTCACACAGCACCAAATGTGCTATGAGAGAAACCCTGCAAAGAGCAGAGCTGAAGAGGAGCAGCAAAAATCTGCCGCCCATTTATTTCAGTAGGGAAAAACAATTAATGTGGCTCCAAGTAAGTAAACCCCACAATTACTTTCATTAAAATATAAATCTTGAGCACATTTGTGTGGTTTCAACACATACTGATTTGGTGATTTCTCTATGTACTGTTTGGGCTGGGGGAGGGGAGAGATTTGAATTAAGCTGATCTTCCGACATATTCTCCATGTTTTAACAGTAGACAATATATAAATATATAATTTTCATTACATTTAAAAATGTGTACATGTCCTGTAATTCATCCATTTAAACCAACAACATACACATAAACGCAGCCCTTTCATAAGGAAGAGTTCAAACTAGCAATGGAAGAATTGGCTTTGGGACTGATGCTACATAAATCAACATTCATGGCTCGGGCCCTGGGTCCCTCTGCACAGGTCCTCAGTAGGTCTCCTGGCTCCTTCGTGAACGTCTCCAGGTAGTTCTGCCCACCGGTGCAGGGGGTGGTTGTATACAACGCTAGGCTACCCTTGGGAAGCGCTCTCCCGGTCTCCCGACAGCTTTTTTCCGCTGCCTATATAAATAAATCCTCCGAGAACGCAAAGGTGCACGCGTAAATCCCAGAAAGAATGACGGTGAGCGAGTAATCTAGTGCAAAGAATGATAGTGGATACGGGGCAGGGGGTCGGGTTCTGTTAGGTGGCCCTTTTCCTGGACAGAACAACTACTAGATGCGAAATACACTCTGCGCCAAGTTGAACTTTCGGCATCAATAAATATGGCACCGTCTGAGGCAGCGAGTCCTCATCCGTACGTGGGTCATACCGCCGACACGCCGGCTAAGCAGCAGGCATCTCTATTTACAGAAAACATGATCTATGTTGCATTTTACATGGGTTCTAGTTTCCTTGCCAAACACACATACACACGCACTCACGCACGCACACTTCTGAGGATGACAGCTACAACTGCAGAGACCATAAATTTACTAAGTCTCTGTGCAAGAGGGTTGGGGAGCCAAGGAAGGGGGATTATCAGAAAGGGCCACGGGTCCTCCCCATACGAAGCCAGCACCTTCCCCAGAGCTGACGAACCGGGGGCCCTCTTCGCTGCCCTCTGATCTCTCAAACTCCTTCGCCCCACGACCGAGGCCGCTGGGTCGGGGGCAACCTAACCCGCCCTCTGCTGGAAAAGGGGACGCGCGGATGCCGAGCAAAGGCGCTTACTTTCCGAGCTCCTCGAAAAGCTGATACTCGTCCGTGAACCTGGTGCAGGTTGTGGTCGAAGCCATCCTCGGTCCGGGCTGTGCCCTGGCTGGGAGCGCGACCGACGAGAAGCGAGCAGACGCGCGACCAACCCCGGGACTGGCCCCGCGGCGCTGTCACCCAGTGCCGCCCTCACTTTCCTCGTCCGAAAGTAGCTCGCCCGCGAGGGAGTGTGCGCAGGGGCGGGGCGGGAGGGGAGATGACCAGCAAGGGCGGCGTGGGGTCTCCTCCCCACAGTCCGCCGAGCCTCCTCCTCCTCCTCCTGCGGGCCTCGCTTCCTCCTCCTCAGGACGCGCCACCCGCCCCTTTTCTAGCCCCTCTCCCCAAATGTAGGGGGCAAAGTACTCAAGAAGAGGGGCCCGGGAAACGGAAAAAACAGCCGGGCACGGGGCGAGCAGTTGCGAAATGATCGGCACTCGGGAAGCGGGGGGAGGAGGTGGACGCAGAGGGGAGGGAGTCCGAGGGGACAGCGGCAACGTGCAGAGGAGCCGAGGCCGCGGAGCCCGGAGCGGACAGGACGGCTCGAGCCCAGCGGCAGCTGTCAGCAGGCAGGGGCGCGGGGCGCGCCGGGGCTCGGCCGAGCGTGCGCGCCCGGGGCGGCCTCCCTCCGGCGGGCAGGGCCAGGCACCTCGGCGGCCTGGCACTCCCCACCAGCCCGCGCGGCTTCAAGACGGCGCGGAGACAGAAAGAGCGCTCGGCTCGGGCGAAGCCTCCTCTGCCGTCCCCGGGCCTCCGTCTCCTCCCCCGGCGCCTCCTCCCGCCGCTCCCTCCGCCGCCAGCACCCCCTCCCTCGCGCAGCCCCCTCCTCGCTGGCCCCACACCTCCCAAAAGCGACTCCAACCCTGTCCCTCGGAGGACCGCTCTCCCTCTGGTCTCACACATGAGCACACCCGTCTAGGGAGAAACCAGGGGGACGGTGAAGGATGTGCGGGGAAGAACCCTGAAGAGAGTTGAGGCGAATGAGGCGAAAACATCAAACCCGTAGAAAGGATCCTGCCCAAGTCTGGGGCTGATAAAGCGGGAAGATGCGGGGCAACTCGTGGGCGCCCCAGGGCTGCCGCCAAGGGCTAGGGGAGGCTGGGCGCGGGGCACTAGGGACCTCTCTAGGCCGGCTCCGGGGCCACGGTACCCGGTGGAGCAGATTGGGGGGCGCAACCACTTCATCTCGTGCGGCTCAGGGTTGACACTGCAGGGGCCGGATGTGGGTAGTCGACTGCCACAGAGAGGCGTCCTAACCTCCCAGTCTCCAGCTACTGTCGAGGCCCAGGAAAGCCGAACTGGTGTTCGCCACGCTGCCAGGTCCCAGGCATCTGGCGCGGGGGTTCACCCCTCCACTGCAGCCGCTTTAGCAAAGGGCGACGGCTGCCGGGGCGTCACATTTCACTTCAGATTTGATTGCAACCTCCCAGTCCACCTCCCCTCCCCCGCTGTTTTTTAAGCTGGGCGGCTTAGACTCTGGCAATCCCCAGTGGCTTTGACTTTGGCTATGAATTAACAGAATGAGAGCCAAAACTCCGCCACTCGGCCACACCTTCCCATCTTTTCGGAGTAACTCTTCGGTAAGCTCAGTAAATTCTGATAGTAAGATGGGTTCTCGCGAGATTTCTCGCTCTGCCGGTGGGGCGGGGTAGTGGGAAGGTTGGGTGTCGGTCACGCGACCCAGTGGGGGCTGACGTCACTGGCATCACATGAACGAGTCTAGCCTGTTTCACTTTGCAAAAGGAAAAAGGGAAAGGAGAGGTCGTGTTTGCCTTGCTTGCAGGCGCAAAGATCCGGCCAGATAGTGGCAATCGAAAAACCACTTAACAGTTCAAGAATATTCCCTACTCATTAGCATATCTGCCATTGTTTTCAGTAAGCGGGAGAAAAAATAATTGCACATTACGTTTAAATTAGGTAGATTTTTGCTGATTGCAAGAATAACTTATGGGCCCCCTTTCCAATTCTAGGTTTGTAAAACACTGTGTAATTGCAAATTTACACGCAGACCGAAAACAAAAGTGTTACGAAGGGTCTTTTGCAAACCCCTGCCTTTTGTTCTACAGCACTGGACCCTAAAAATCTTACACTTTTCTTGCAGAATTGTTCGTTCTTGCTGTTACATCATGGACAACTGAAAGATAAAAGATAACTTGCAGTAAAAGAATCTGAGATTTAATGGTATTTGTTGCTTGCTCTCAAAGGCTGTTATTAATTAATAATTTATGTATTTTAACTCTTACTATGACAGAATTATACGTGTTTTGATTCCCAGCCAAGAAAAGGAAGAATAACTTTGTGTAAAATATAGTGATACAGAAAAAGATGACACCAGAAACTTTTAAAAGAAACACGGTGTGTAAATGTTAATAATTGGGATTGTAAAATTTTAAAAAATGATTTGGCTAAATATTTTTAATATACATCTTAAGTATTTAGCAACATGGCTTCCAATTATAAAGAGCCTATTTAATATTCTTCCCTCAATCTAAAAATGAAAAAGAAAAAGTAAAATTAAAGCAATAAATAACAGTAATATAAAAATTTTACAGCTAAGGAGAAAATTGTTGCTTAAATATTCAAGTAATGAAATCTAAATACAGTATTTATCTCATTGAAAATACCAATAATTGTAAATGGTTACGATAATTTTGCAGTACAATAAAGGAAACATATATGAGTTTAATACTGATGTATCATACAACAAACATGTACTTTTTTTTTTTTTTTGAGACAGAGTCTCACTTTGTTACCCTTGGTAGAGTCTCCTAGCATCATAGCTCACAGCAACCTCAAACTCCTGGTTTCAAGCGAATCTCTTACTTCAGTCTCCCCAGTAGCTGGGACTACAGGCTTCAGCCAAAACGCCCAAATGTTTTCAGAGAGGGGGTCTAGCTATGGCTAAAGCTGCTCTAGAACCCAGGTCGAGAACAAGAACCTAGACTTCAGGCAATCCACCCACCCCCCCACCCAGAGTGCTACGATTACAGGTGTGATCCACCTCACTCAGCCTCAAACGTGTACTTTTTTAATGCAAACACTGCTTAATTTATATTTGCTATTCTTTGATCCATAGATTGTATTAATTTTGCCCTGTAAAATACTTTTCTTATTTAAACAGATATTCACAGTTATTTCTGAAGTTTCAACCTCATGACAATAATCAGGTCAAAGATTTGTTTTGTGTTCTATTTCAACAATATTTCAATAATAGCCACAAAGGTGCCTGGTGGCTCACACCTGTAATCTTAGAACTCAGGGAGGACTAGGCCAGTGGATTGCTTAAGCTCAGAAGTTGGAGACCAGCCTGAGCAAGAGCAAGACCTTGTCTCTACTAAAAATAGAACAACTAGCTGAGCTGGTAGCACCATCACCTTTCCTCCTCTGTCATCATCTCTCAATGCCTATGACACAGTGTTGTCAGTAAGTGCATGAAATTAGGATTTGAGATTCATTATTCCCTGATAATATCTCAAGTTTCATCCTGCAGTAGTTTATTATATAGAAATATAGATGCAGGAATATTGGCTAATATTTATGTTCTAACTCCCCACAGTATTATTTACCCTTGGTATCTCAACTTGTAAATACACAGAGAAGAGTAAATGATGTAACCAAACTGTCTTACCATTTCAAGAACTTACTGGTGAAAAGGAAGGTAAAGAAAAATGAAATCATGACTTTAGTAGCTGAGGCACAGTGGCTGCGGCCCATAATACTAGCACTCTGAGATGCCAAGTTCGGCGGGTTGCTTGAGCTCAGGAGTTCAAGACCAGCCTAACAAAAAGTGAGACCCCAGATCTACTAAAAATAGAAAAATTAGTGGGCATTGTGACAATGCCTGTAGTCCCAGCTACTTGGGAGCTTGAGGCAAAAGGATCACCTGAGTTCAAAAGTTTGCAGTTGCTGAGAGTTATGAGGGCATAGCATTCAACCAAAGGCCACAGAGTAAGATTTTGTCTTTAAAAAACAAAGGAAGAAGAATAGCAACAAAATAGAGTGAAGTAGAAAAAGGAGTAGCCCTATAAGCATAGAATAACACTAGATATTATTCTTTGGTGTAGTGACAAATATATTTAACATTTTGTCAGACATACTTAACTGATCCCACTAACAAAAGGGCAGGGGGGTAAAGCGAGGAAATTCACTTAAAGAAAAAAATTATTCATTCAACTTGTTGAAGATAGTATGGAAGACTTTATTCCAGGAATGCAGTGGATAGGAAGTACTCCAGCCATTTCTTGCTGTTAGAGGAGAAAGACTGGACTCTGCTCCAACCTCAATAAGGACAATTGGAGTCTTAGAAACACAGAGCAGGGTGGGGTTTAGTGGATAGACAATTGCCAAGTTTAGTGGATATATAATTACCAAGTATTTTCTTTCTTTCTCTTGTGTGGTTGCTTGGAATTAAAAATTGCAAAACTTCAATAGTCTCACTCAGAAAGCGCAACTTTCTAATACTTAGGTTAACAAAAGCAGATAGTAACATTCATTGATTTCTCTTGCTACAGTGTTATAAGATAAGAAACAGTGAAGAGATATTGTTATCTCTGTTGCTCCCAAAGTGCAGAATCTGAGACAAGGAGCATAGGAAAGGGGTTTATTTAGGCTGTACTCCCAGGGGCAGAGATACTGTTAAAGAGAAAACTCATTCAATGCCACCTGCTAAAGCTTGTAAGGCAGAATTTAATCAGGTCTATTCCAGGAGGTAGAGGGGGCTTCTGCCATGAGGTTTTGCAGTAGGGGAGAGAGATTGGGCTCAACCCCAAATACAAAAGAAAAAAAAGAAGAAGAAGAAGGAATTTATAGCCAAGGACAGGGCCAGGAGAGTGGGGAGAGTGTGGTGGATGAAAAATTACTGAGAGGAAACATCAGGATGAGGGAGTTTTCTGATGAAGCTAACCTAATAGGATTCTTGCTGGTCAGGCTGGAGGATTCTTGGAGAAACAACATAAGCAGGTGTAGGAGTCAGGGGAAAACTTCCCCTTTGCTCTCTGAGGTTCTCTGAAAAATCAACTCACAAAAGGGTGGTTAATAGAGAAAAGGCGTATAAACTTTACAAGCATTCAGAATAAAGATGCGAAGATGTAGAGGAAACTGTCCATTTTTATCCTTGTGTACAACAAAGTATGGGCAACCGTGTCAAAATCTGACTGGATAAAAAGGGTATCATCTCTTGCTAATAAACTGAGTAGGAAACCCAGGAAAGTCTGTCAGGATGGTTCTTTAAGCATGCATTTCTTCCCTCTTGGTATTAGGGCAGGATACTCTCAGGAATGGAGATCTTATGACCTACATTAAACAAAGTAGGTCAGATAATTTCTTTATGGCCACTTTTAACACAGAAAAGTGGAGATAAAGTTCAAGTATTGTTTGCAGGTTTTATGGCTGGCTTGGGGGGGAGGGGAGGAAAAGGATTCCAGTTTTTATGACCCACCTTAGGGAAAAGGGATTCTAATTTCTATGGCCTTGCCTCAGGGGAAAATGAGACCAAGAGACAGCAAGGTGGGAGAAAGTCAGAGAAAACCTTTGGCTTTTCAACTCTTCCTTTAGGGTATTGGCCACCACCGTTTTTCACTTGTGTTCAGACAGTTGGCCACCCTTCTCCAGAGGATTCCCTCCAAAGAAATATAATGTGTCTCTTCCAAGTGTACACATCATTATTAGCTCCTCATAGATGCTTTTAAAAAGTTCAAAATTGTTAGTCCGTACTTCAAGACATTTCCAGGTCTGGGTGCTACTTAATTTCATACTTCTCCTTTGTCTCCACTTCATACCCTATTTCGGAAACATTTCTAGAATTATCTAGCACTTGTCTCCATTTTGCACGACCAACATTCTAGACGAAACTATTATTTTCTCTCAACCAATTGGCTGAAACTACCCCAGTAACTGCAGGAATAGCTGTGCTCTCCTTCATCTCCCACCTACAGCTGAAAGAATCATCTTTTGAAAACAAATTTGATCCCATAATTCCTTTGCTAAAATATTTCAGTCACTTCTCTAATGATCTTGAAATAGAGACCAAAATCTTTCATAGTTTCAAAAGCCCTATGAGATCTGTTGCTTTTTCTTATATCTCAGTGAAGAACAGTTTCCTATCCTCAAGTGAATAAATTTATTTTCCCATAATATTATTATACTTACTATTGTTAGTATTTTAACCTGTCTGAAATTTATTTTATAAATTATCTGAGGCAGGGGGTCTCTTTTTTTATTGTTTTTTCTTCAAATGTGAATAACTAGTTTTGCCAATGCACTACCTGAAAATGTCCATCTTTTCCCACTTATTTGAAAGACCTTTTTCTTTTTAAAAGAAATCATACACTCATTTATTCATGAAATTGTTTCATTGTACTTTAATATGTTCTGTTTGTTTATTTCTCTATTCCTTTGACAATACTCTTCTCTTCATTAGCTTTAGAGGAGGGAAGGCTCTCTCTCATCCTTCATTGTCAAAACTTAACTTTTCCTTAAAAGCAATAGCTTAAACTTTAAATCACCTTTATCAAAAGTTCAAAATTATTTTGTCATCATATAAGGGCCAATGACAAGGATTTGCTATATGCAATAGATCAAGTAAATAGTACAAACTGAAGTCAAAAAAGATTTTAGAATGTCTCTTCTTAATTGATTGTTATGAAACCTAAAGAATGATAGTACTTCTGGGGCTGGGCATGGTGGCTCATGCCTCTAATCCTAGAACTATGGGAGGCCAGGCCAGATAGATTGCTTGACCTCAAGGGTTTGAGACCAGCCTGAACAAGAGCGAGACCCTGTCTCTAAAAAATAGCTGAGCATTTTGGAAGGCACCTGTATTCCTCGCTACTCAAGAGGGTGAGGGAAAAGGATCACTTGAGCCCAAGAGTTTGAGGTTGCTGTGAGCCATGATGCCACAACACTCTACCCAGAGTGACTTAGTGAGACTCTGTCAAAAAACAAAAAAGGAGAGAATTATAGTACTACTGCTTGACACACTTAATAAAAGGTCCAGCTAACTCATTATTATTTGAGTACTACATATTCATTTATTAGATCATTCAGGGCCATGGTATTTCTTATTTCTCTGTTTTTTTGTTTCCTGGAGTTGACTGTAGACTTGTTATTCATTCCTTCAAAAAGCAGAAAAAGGTTTTAAAATATTTTTGCCTGATGACGAAATGCAAGTGGCTAAACTTACACAGCAAGATCTTTTCTATCCTACTATACATATAAAGTTGGGACTGAACTCATAGCTAAAAAACATCTACCAGCTTCCCATGACTTGAGATTTAAGTTTTTAGCAAAGGAATGGAGCAGAAGTAATATATGCCACTTCCGGACCTGATTTATAAAACCCTCAGGGGAATATTCTTTGGTTGTCTTCACAGATTCTGAATAACAAAGATGGCAGTTTCTAAGGCTGTCTAGAAAGTACCACGTGGAAGATTACAGGTCAATGACAACCTGGGTCCCTGAGAGACGTCGTATGGCAGAGCTGCTGCTACTGTGGACCAAAGAAAGAAACTTTTTGTTCTTCAAGGAACTGAATTTTGAGGATATTATTTGTTTTTGTAATTTAAACATTCTTAAAATCAAGTGTTCTGTGCAACTGTAAGTTACCATTATAAGTTAAAGCTTAAGAATAAAATTATAATTAATGAATGAAT
>CAUYRH010019982.1:0-18105 GCA_963574655.1 Perodicticus potto | reverse complement strand
TACACCTGAGCTGGCAGGTTCGAATCCAGCCTGGGCCCGCCAAACAACAATGACGGCTGCAACCAAAAAATGGCCGGGCGTTGTGGTGGGCGCCTGTAGTCCCAGCTACTTGGGAGGCAGAGGCAAGAGACTCAATCGAGCCCAGGAATTGGAGGTTGCTGTGAGCTGTGATGCCACAGCACTCTATCCAGGGTGACACCTTGAGGTTCTGTCTTGGGGGGGAGGGGGAATGTAGAGGAGGTACCTTGTAAAGCTACCTTACAAAGAGTGCCAAAAATACTATGCATGAATCTTACTTTACTTTTAGATTAGTCCATGATCACCCCCAAATGTTGTTTGTACAAAAAATGGAGAGTTAGGGCAGCACCTGTGGCTCGAAGGAGTAGGGCGCCAGCCCCATATGCCGGAAGTGGCAGGTTCAAACCCAGCCCCAGCCAAAAACTGCAAAAAAAAAAAGGAGAGTTGGCTAACGAATGAGTATCTTCTCAGGAATCAGGGTTTGCGATCTGAATCCCGATCCACAGCTGGGCCAAAAAGTAGGCGAAACCAAGACTATGCAAGTGAAAGCACAGGCACGGAGAATAAGATGGGGTCAGTCAGGCTACGGCCAACATGGCACAGCTGGTTTGGTTGATTTATGTCCTAAGTGACCTTTTAACCGCTTGTCTCCCATTCTTACTGTTTTATGCATTTAGCTTTCACCCTAAAGAAGCTTAACTTGAATAACTGAGATGGATTGATTTAGGAGATGAACTTTTGAATTGGAATGTTACCAACAGGTCACTGAGTTATGCCAATTCTTTAAAATAAGGATTAATATAGTTTTTGCTTTTAACTTTTATGTATAAAACTATGATTTTGGAAATGGTAAAACAGAACAGTCTTGGAGAAGCTATTCTCACTGTCCTACAGAATTGCCAGCCTTCTGACAAAGTTTGGTGGACCTATCCCCAACTCTGCATATTGGCTGACAGTGACAGGTGACTGGACCCTCTTTGTCCAGTAACATTTCTGACAACCATGAAGGGACCCTTAGACTGCTCCAGTAAGTGCTACTGGGGAAGCCTAGCAGTTGCCCGGACAGGCGGGCCTGGGGATGCAGTGCTTGAACGCTCTTAGCAGCACTGGGATTTCACCTGGGAGTCTTGAGGCTCTGAACTCACAAACCTGCCATGGCTAATCACTAAGGTCCACCTGCTTTATTCTGGTTGCATGCTGAGAATTTTAGTTCTCATCAGTTATGGTTTCGTTCTCAAGAAATCTGGTGTTTCTATATCTAGTCTACATTGTGGGAGCTCAAGCATCAATCCCAAATGACAGCCCACTGGGGCATATTCTGTCTGACTGGTCTCAGTGAGGGTACCCGCCTGTAACTAAAAAGGCAATAAAATTTTAATGTAACACAGTATGGCTAATATACCATCTTGACTCTGAAGAAAAGTGTTGGCCTTTGAATGGATCCTTAAATTATTATAATGATGTTACCTTATTTAAAATAACAGATCTGGTTAAAATACTTAACTTTGTTTTTTCTTGGTAGAATTTGTAAGTTTTAAAGCAATAATTAAAATTACGTATATCTAATTTACAGGGTGTAAAAATGGTTAACAAAAAATAACTTAAAGTAATTAAGTGCCACGGCACTCTACCCAGGCCACTCTGTCATGGCATGCCCGGCCACCGCCTGAGCTACACTATACTACACTCTGAATTACTTAAAAAGAGGCCCCTTGTCCTGCTTTCTGAAACCTACACTCAGGTGACCAGTTTATCCTCAAGATTGAGAAAGAAAAACCTGAGGAATAACTCAAAGAAAGGTAAACTGGCCTCTGGGACATCCTGCTCACAACCCCCTGCAATGGTCAAATTGTCTGCATTACATCATTCCTGAATCTAGCCTTATCCTCCTAAAAAAACCCAGTGGACTTGAGCCAGACCAGCAAGTTCTATGTAAAGACAAAAATTAAAAGCTTTAGTTGTTGGAATAAGAAATATATTATTCTCAGACATCTTTATTATATTTAATCTTCCCCTTGTTATCTTTCGTTAACTATACATGTTATAGTTAAATTTGTTATAGTGTCACTTTACATGTTATAGTGTCACTTTAAACCCATCCCTCGCCCAAATAAGTTCAATCTCTAAACAAATATAGTAATCATAATAATCATTCCCATTCAAAATCTATTTCATAGATATGAAATGTAGTAATAGAAGTAGAGAATGAAAGCACATTTAGTGAGAAAAAGGTGCAGTCTGGCAGGCTAGGGCAGACGTGACACAGCTGGTCTGGTCGGTTTCTGTTCTAAGTGACCTTCAACCTCTTGTCTTCCATTCTTACTGTTTTATAAATTTAGCTTCCATCCTAAAGATGCCTAACTTGAGTAACTGGGGTGGATTGATATAGGAGATTAACTTTTGAATTGGAATGTTATAATAGGTCACTGAGTTATGCTGACTATTATTTAAAATAAGGATTAATATAGTCTTTGCTTCGAACTTTTATATATAAAACTATGATTTTGGAAATGGTAAAACAGAACAGTCTTGGAGAGGCTATTCTCACTGTTCTCCAGAATCACCAGCCTTCTGACAAATTGAGTTTGGTGGACCTATCCCTGTCTCTTGCCTATTGGCTAACAGTGACAGGCAGCCTGACCCTCTTCATCCAGAAACGCAAGCTGGCTCCCCGACAATGCTTTTCAAAATAAATCCTAAGTAATTACTATTAGTATTTATAAATCATCCTCCAGGCTCAAAGCAAAATACACTAAAATAAAAACAAGAACCGAAAACTAAGTTTAGGTTCCCGTAATTAGGCTGTAAAAACAGTACAGTGTGGTAAGAGGCAGAGAATCAGCTGGACTTCAGCCTCACTAGGGCTTCTGGATTCCGCGCTGTGTGTCTCTTCCCACAGCCCTTGCCAAGCGGGGTGTCTTAACTTCCCTTACTTTGCCTCTAGCAATCTCCACCTTGCCTCTAGCCATCTCCACTTTCTCCTTCAGCTCCCACCCCTGCAACAACCGTGAGGATTGACTGTTCGATTACTGCCTCGTTCACCTTTTCATTCTCAGATCTCAGCAGTGTTTTGAAATTTACACTTGGTCTCTTTCCAATTTTAAGTCAGAAGTTTGTAACCTTTAGGGAAGAAAGTTAACAGGTGCTTCTGAGATCGCTCTGAACAAAGCTAGAAACCGTGCCCTCATAAAAATACATGACTCTATGCTCAGAGAGGGGGACCGCTAGGTCCCTCACCTGGAGCTGGACTCCTTGCTGCACTCCAGCCAGGCGAGATCCCCGAGCCCTTTTCTCAGCTGTTCGAACAATTCAGGCAGGTCAACGCCACCAGCCTCATTCAAAGCCTGGGGGCGGGGAAGAACCGGTAACAATAGGGCCAAGGTCCGATCTCGCGTCTCCGGATCCCGTGACTGGGTTTTTACATTGGCCGCTGCAGCAGGCGCGGGCGAGCGGGTGCCGCGGGCCGGGAAGGAGCAAGGTGCTCTAACCGGCATTGGGGGAAGGCCGGGGCCACTCCGGGCAGTCTCCGAAGGAGCGCCACAGGCCGAAGGGCAGAACCTCATGAAAACAGCGCCTAGTTTTCCGGCGCACCGCCGACTTGGCCCTGCCTCAGTTTCCTCACCTGCGCCGCTGCAGACCCAGCCGACGCGCAGGTCACGTGCCTCACGGAACCCAGAGTGCAGCACCTACCCGGAATGTTCCTTTTCTCCTGTCTGCTCTGGGGCCCGAGGCGGGGACACTGTGGGGCCAAACCCTCACTGGCCCGAGGGTCCCAGGAGCGGACCCCGCGCCTGCGCAGCCTCACGCCTGCGCTTCTTCGCCGGCTGCCGCGCCATTCCCACGTGACCCGCCCCGCCCCCTGAGGGAGGAGTTCAGGCCCCTCCCCTTCCCGCTGCCTGGGCTACAGAGGCCGCGGCTCTCGGAGCGTCCCGGTCGGGTTCCCAGGGTAGCATCGCAGTGCTTAGGTTCGCTCCTCCGTGCGTTGAGGAACACAGGCCCCTGACGCGTTCTTTAGAGCACTGCCTGGGGCTAAAGGAACAAAAGAAGCTCTGGACTGTGCTAATGGGATCGAGAAGCACCTGTCCTGCGGCAGAGGCCAGTCACCTTCCAGTCTTAAGCGTAGTTTTGTTGTTTTGTTTTTTAGAAAACAAAAATGCAGACGCACGTGTGCTTGGCTCTGGCCGGCCCTCTCTGCTTTACAACAACAACAAAAACAGAAAGAAACAAAAATGGAACATTTATTCATAATTCAAAAGAAACACACAGCGGGCAGGGCAAGAGATAAAATATAAACACAGCAAATTCCACCCTAGCCCCATTTCTCCAAGATTGCATGGTCAAATGGAATCTTGGAGAGAACACCTGGACAAGAGGGCCTGCCAGTGATTGGGTCTGGACTCCTGCTGCATTTATGGCCACCTCTCTTCTTGGGGAACAAAAGAGCAGTCAACACTGATTGGCTGTCTCACTACTGAGGTTTTTTTTTTTTTTTTTTTGAGACAGAACCCCAAGCTGTCACCCTGGATGGGGTGCTGTAGCAACACAGCTCACAGCAACCTCCAATTCCTGGACTTAAGCGAGTCTCCTGCCTCTGCCTCCCAAGTAGCTGGGACTACAGGCGCCTGCCACAACGCCCAGCCATTTTTTGGTTGCAGCCATCATTGTGGTTTGGTGGGCCCAGGTTGGATTCGAACCCGCCAGCCGCTTGAGCCACAGGCGCCAAGCCTACCACTGAGGTTTTAACTTGAGTCCCTACGTAGCAGTCTGGGCCTCCTTGTGTGTTTCACACTCAACTAGGGTATACCCCTTCAGGTATCCTATTTGCCTGTCCAGATTGAGATGGATGTGCTTTTTTGGGGCAGTTTTTGGCCAGGGCTGGGTTTGAACCCGCCACTTCTGGCATATGGGGCCAGCGACCTACTCCTTAGAGCCACAGGCGCCGCCCATAAGATGGATGTTTTTTATCTTCCCATATTGTGCGAATTTCTTGCGGGTATCTTCTTCAGTGGCTTCCTCATGGAATCCAGTGACAAAGAGAATTCAGTCTTTTAGAGTGTTGTAGTCTATGTTGATTGCCATTCTACTCTATGTTGTAGTAATCCTCAGGCATCCGGGCTCAGAACCCTTCTCCTGGGCCAAAGCCATGGCTCTTTCATTTTTTTTTTCTTTCATCTTGTGAATGCTCTTGTTCCCATCCTCATCCATGGCAAAATCCTGCCCCCCAGCATCGTGAAGATCCAGCACATAGCCATTTGCCTTCCTTCCAGCTCTCCCAGTGTGTTTATCAATAGTCTCTTTGATGGCCTTTTTTGTTTTTGCACAGAGAAGGGGACTTTTCAGGACTGAAGCATTCTAATGAGCACTCCTTCAAGCTTCATGTACAAATTCAGAATGGCCAGCTGTCACCCTTTCATCCACAATGTTCCCTTTCATCCCACAAGGTTGGCTATTAGACAGACAGTGGGAGAGGTGGCCTGCTCCTCTCAGACTCTGAGCCTCACTTCAGCTAGTTTGACATCCATTCATCCATTAATGCATTCATTTGCTCCTCATGTAAGAAATGCCCACGCTGTTTTATAAAAGTAGGTGGTGGAGGGAACATCTTTTTTCAGAGACAGCAGGAGCTGACTCACGACACAAGACTTAAATGATTAGTCAAAAAGGGGGAAGACCAGTCATCAGGGCAGCTTGCAAAGAAGTAGCAAAGCAACTCAGGTGCCCACTGGTCAGAGGTGGCTATTTGCCTGCAGTGCCTTTACCCCCTTCACCTGGGAATTGCTTACTGGTCTACAAAGTCCACAGGCTTCCCCGATTCATCTCCCTGACTTCTCTCTCAAACTCTGTGTTCTATGTAGACTTAAAGCAATACTTGGACCCAGAGGATCTATTCAAGGGATCTTTCCTTAACAGTGCTGTGAGTTCCTTTGCTTCACCCCTGGGAGCCCAGTACCTGGCCCACGGTCAGCATGAACATGAATTTAAGAACTGTTGTGAAAGATAGGGCAGATTATCATGGAGGGTAAGAGAGGTCAGCCGGAGTGATCATGCAGTGCAGGAGTAGGCAAGTGATTTGAAGGCTAGAAAGTATTTAGTATAACTTGTTACATTGTGGGTGTAGATTTAAAAAAAAAAAAAACCAAATACCCACGGTATTTTACTCCCAAAGGACTTTTCTCCCATCTGACTCATTTCTCCCTATCTTGTGAAGAGGAGGAGGAGAAAAGTTACCCTTTCAATCCTGAAATTGGAGATTAGGTCAAAGTTGAGGAAAGTTTGTAGGGAAGACCACTAAGAATAAAACAGGAAGCGATTTCCTAGAGACTATTAATGGCAGAGCCATTGGGTTTGGGGATAACAGAATTCTGGAGGAGGGGGGTGGGTGCCCTGAGGCTGTAGCCAGGACATAATTACTAATCACATGCTATTGATTATTAAAAGTCATGATGCTATTTACTTCTGTAAACTTCAAAAATGAGACTAGATCTGATAGCTTTGTTTTGTTTTGGCCACCATAAAAGGAAAAAGAAAATGATAACTCATTAATATGCTCCTCACTCTCCCAAGTTTCTTTGTGTTACAAGAAGGCACAGGCTGAACTCATTAAAAATAGTCATTAGCGCAGACAAATACGTTTCGAGCAAGCAGGCACAGGACAACTTACTTAAAAGGCTCAAGGATAAAAAAACAAAACAAAAATAAAACCTGAGAAATAAATCCAAAAAACTGCACCAACTTGCCAATTTTAAAGAGAAAAATAATTACCATGTTGCAAACATCCAAGAGTAGCCTTAGATTTTGAATTTAAAGGGGTAGAGATTAAGGCTGACTAGAAACTTTGTAACAATTTAGATAACCTAAGTATGATACCATCTTCAAGGGTTGGGAAAGTTTTCTGTTCTTTGTAACTAGGACAGGCAGAAAACATCCCTAGCAGGAGGCAGATCTGGGTAAAGTCAAGGTTTTATCAGCATCACAGCACCTGTAGATTGAGTCAGCTTTATCTGCTTACTCAGCAGTGATGCAAGCCAGAGGTATAACATGATTATTTAAGCTGATGTCCATGCAGTGTCTGGGCTCACTGGAAACAGTTCAGAAAGCGGCTAGCATCAAAGTGAAAATAAAGGAAATATTCGTGCTTGACTTTATTATATCAGGCCTAGATTCCCATCTTATGAATGCATAAATGTCAAATCAAGATCAAGAATTGTATATGAACCACAAAAATATTTGTGTACAGATCAGCTCCAAATATCTTCCCCACTTGCCAAGATCTCTGAATTCAGCTCTTTCTTTTTAAAGCATAAAGTTGCTGTACTTCAGCAGTGTGCCTCACAGCAAAGTCTGGAGGGGACCTCTCTTTAGAGCAGTGATTTTCTTTTTCTTTTTTTTTTCATGAGAAGTCAAACATTGTGGAGAATAAAGCAGGAATTCTAAACCCTTTTTTTTTTTTTTTAAATCTCATGGCACGCTTGAACCTATAGTTAAGCTTCTGTGGTGCCCTTAAATTATGTTGATCAAGAAAAGAGTTTTAAAAAAGGAATATACTTACTGTGCTTTGAACTCTTTTGTAAAATTAATTAACGATCTTCAAAAATTTTTGCAGCACATCTAAGATCCTCTCCTGGCACACCGGTGTGCTGCAGTACATGGGTTGAAAATCACTGCTCTACAGCCGTGAATTGATGTAACCAGGGATTTACCAGGTGAGCCAGTGGATAACTGAGGCCTAGATGGTGGGATGATTCTGCCCTCAGGTTGGGAAAGTGTCCTCACTCATCATTTGAATGATAAACTAACATTTACAGAGCCTTTATCCAGTTAGGAACCTTTGGTTTGCAAGTAATGAAAAACTCAAATTGCCATTCTTCCCTCCTTCCCTCCCTTCCTTCTTTCCTTCCTTCCTTTTTTCTTTCTTTCTTTTGAGACAGAATCTCACTTTGCTGCCCTGAGTAGAGTGCTGTGGTATCATAGCTCACAGCAACCTCAAACTCTTGGGCTTAAACAATCCTCTTGCCTCAGCCTCCTGAATAGCTGGGACTTCAGGTGCCTGCCACAATGCCTGGGTATTTTTAGAGACAGGGTCTCACTCTTTAGCTCAGGCTGGTCTCCAACTCCTGAGTTTAGATAATCTACCTGCCTTGGCCTCCCAGAGTGCTAGGATTGCAGGCATGAGCCACTGCACCCAGTCTTCAAATTGCCTTTAATTCATTCTATGGTTCAACAGTCAATGACAATGCAGGATCTTTTTCTTCTGTGACCTGTTATGCATGTGTTGGTTTCATGTTACGGCTAGTCTCCCTGTGGTCATACCATGGCTCCCTGGTGATGGGGCAGTCAGATTAAGGAGTGAACAAAATCCAGTGCCTTGCTCTGATTGGCTAATCATTGCAGCCAAGGTACTGCTGCGCATTAATTGGTCTAAGTCTGGGTTAGTTCCCATCTTAAATATCATTGTGTGTACACTTAAAAAGAAAACTAGTAGGCTTCGCGCCTGTAACTCAAGCAGCTAAGGCGCCAGCCACATACACCAGAGCTAGCAGGTTCGAATCTAGCCCTGGCCTGCCAAACAACAATGACAACTGCAACCAAAAAATAGCCGGGCGTTGTGGCAGGCGCCTGTAGTCCCAGCTACTCGGGAGGCTGAGGCAAGAGAATCGCCTAAGCCCAGGAGTTGGAGGTTGCTGTGAGCTGTGTGACGCCACGGCACTCTACCGAGGGGTGTAAAGTGAGACTCTGTCTCTACAACAACAACAATAAATAAATAAATAAATAAATAAAATGTGAAAAAATGTGCAACTTACCAATTTTGACCTTTGCCATTCTCTAACCAAGCAGTTTAGTCCAGGAATGCAAGTGGATGTCAACATCAGTAGATATATCAATCTATATGAACAACGAAAAGGAATAAGACTGTTTATCATGTCAATAGATGCTAAAATGGATTAAGTAAAAATTTTACAGAAAACACAACTCTGAGTAAAAGAGGAATAAAAGCAAATCACTTAAATATAATACTCTTTACCCAGATCTTAAAGCAAATGTCTTAAGTGGCAAACATTCATTTCAATTATTATTATTTTTGAGATAGAGTCTCACCTTGTCACCCTCAGTAGAGTGCCATGGCATCATAGCTCACAGCAACCTCAAACTCTTGGGTTCAGGTGATCTTCTTGCTTCAGCCTCCTGAGTACCACTTATAAAGCCCAGCTATTTTTAGAGACTGGGTCAGGCTGATCTGGAACTCCTGAGATCAGGCAATCCACCCGCCTCGGCCTCCCTGTAGGATTACAGGTGTGAGCCACCTCACCTAGCCCTTCTAAATCTTCATATATATTGCTTTATTTAATCCTTGTAGCAATTTTTCCAATGTTATTATCATCCACTTTGTGAATGAAGAAACTGAGCACAGACAATAACTTGCATACAGAGATCAAACAGCTGGAAAGTACTGGAGCTGGGATTAAATCTCTGAAAGTTTGACTACATGATATTAAATATCATGCAGTATTGTGCTTTGCGAGATAATTTAGAAAGATGTCAGGATACAAGGAGTGTGTGCAAATACCAATTAGTACCTATTAGAGAAATGTTCCAATCTCAGTTATGACAAATAGTCTAAAATATTTGGGTGTATTTTGAGCCAGAGCTCTGTAGGATTTATATTAAGGAAATTAGAAATGTTATTAAAGTTCTTAAAATAAGATTGAAACAAATTGAAAAGTTACCAAGTTCTTAATCAAAAATTTGAATATTATAGAAAGATTGCCTCCAAATTAATATATAAATTTAATGTCATTCAATCTAGAAGGCTGAAGGTATTCTTTTTTTTTTTAATTAATGGAATATTTTTAAATGTAGAGTTGTGGCAGACATTATGTCTATCTAACAGTTATTTCCCACTTATTTTCTTTTTCAAACAGAGCTGCAATTTGGTTCATGTACCAGTAGAGAAACTTTAATCTCAGAGAATGTTGGTCCCTACCTCAGACCAATGAACTATGATTGGTTTCAACCAGTAACTCTAATTTCTATCTTATTTTGACAGTGACTGGTTCAAGAATGGGTATAGGACCCAGTTCTGGCAGTCTACTGAGACCTCCTGAAAAATAGTTTTCATTCTCAAAGAAAAAGATAGTCTCACCTGGAAAGAGTTCCTGCTTCCTGCATTTGGATGTTGTTGTGCCCAGGTCTGTGCAGCCATGTCATGATCATAAGGCAAAAAGCAAAATACTGTGTCAACAAACTGAGGTTGCTAAAGCAGAAGGAGGCAGAACATATTTCATGAATGACATTGTTGCAATATTGATTTAATGCTGGCTAGTCTACCTCTAAGCATCTGGTCAGGTGAATGCTAAAAGTTTTTATTGCTTAAACCAGTGTTAGTTAATTTTCTTTTACTTGTAGAACAATGCAACTTACAAAATATAGAATTTAAGTTTTATAAGGAAACAAAAATGCCAGAGAGTAGGTATGAAAACTGTATGAAATAACAGTGAGGTGAAATTTGCCTTGCCACATATCAAAATACCATATAGTTATTGTATTTCAAATCGATTTGGTCTTGGTATAGTCAGTCAGCAACAATGTGGTTTAGAGTAGAGACCAGGAAGTATTAGTTTGACCCCCAGAGGGGCTGGAGATGGAGGATGGCCATATGGGAAGCCACCAGGTGTATGTGATTGGTGCCACTCTGGGCACCAATGCCTGGGTGGGCTTCTCTGGTTGCCAGTACTCTGTGTGTGTCGTCTCACACTGATGACACAAAAGCAACACTGTCCAGGACTCCACAGGGGGAGGACAACTGGAGTTTCAAGCTCCACATTTGGAACTTTCCTGGACTTTGCCTTAGGTGCCTTTTACCTTGGATGACTTCAGTCTGTTTCTTTTCCCCGTAATATACTACAACCACAAGCACAACAGTTTTCAGTGAGTTTCTGTGGGTCACTCTGGTGAATTATCAAACCCAAGGTGGCCTCAGGGTTTTCAGAAGAATGAGAGTAGTCTTGCAGACTGTGGTTCTAACTCACCACTGTCCTTTGATAAGTTATGGGGCATCTGGGTTATAGTAGCATAGTAAAACTAGTTGAGAACCTTTCTATAGATTGTTTATTAAATTATATTTTTCTAAAAACATTTTCCATTTCAATTCAGTTTTAAAATGTATTTATTTAAGGGCTGGTCATGGTGGCTCACACTTGTAATGCCAGCACTTTGGGAGCCATGACAGGGGGATCATTTGAAGCCAGGAGTTCAAGATCAGCCTGGGCAGTATAGTGAGACCCCATTTCTACACAAACAAAAAAGTATTAGCCAGGCATGGTAGTGCATGCCCATAGTCCTAGCTACTTGGGAGGCTGAGGCAGGAGGATGACTTGAACATGGGAGTTTGAGGTGTCAGTGAGTTGTAAGATCACTGGGTCACTGCACTGCAACCTGGATGACAGAGTAAGACCTGGTCTCAAAACACAAAGACACTAATATACTTAGCGATGTTCTCTAATGATGTTTTCTTCCTTTTTCCTTTTTAATATTTTGAGACAGAGTCTCACCCTGTTTCCCAGGTTAGTGTGCCACGGTGTCAGTTTAACTCACAGAAACCTCAAACTCCTGGGTCCGGGCAATCATCCTGTCTAGCCTCCAGAGTAGCTGGGACTATAGGCACAATGCCCAGCTAATTTTTCTATTTTTAGTACAGACAAGGTCTTGCTCTCACTCAGGCTGATTTGGAACTCTTGAGCTCAAGGGATCCTCCGGCCATGACCTCCCAGAGTGCTAGGATCACAGGCATGAGCCACCCTACGGGCTTCTAATGATTTTCTTTTTTCCTTTTTTTTGGGGGGGGGGACAGAGTCTCATTTTGTCGTACTTGGTAGAGTGCCGTGGCCTCACAGCTCACTGTAACCTTCAACTCTTGGGCTTAAGCAATTCTCCTGCCTCAGCCTCCCAAGTAGCTGGGACTACAGGCACCCTCCACAACGTCCATCTATTTTTGGTTGCAGTTGTCATTGTTGTTTAGCAGGCCTGGGCCAGTTCAAACCCGCCAGCCTCACTGTACATGGCTGGCGCCCTAACCACTGTACTACGAGTGCTGAGCCTCTAACAATTTTCTAAAAACTCTACTGCTGCCATTTGCCACAGCATAAATGAACGTGAGGGTGGAGGACATTATGCTAAGTGAAATAATCGAGATGTAGAAAGAAAAATATTTCACGAATTTATATGTGAAAATTTTTGAAAGAATCAAATATATAGAGATAGAGAATAAAATAGTGGTTGTAGGGGGAGAGGAATGGGAGCTGTAGGTGAGAGGATGCCACGGAGCAGATCTGTGGGATGAACAAGTCTAGAGATGTAACCTACTCCACAAGGACCATAGGTAATCAATTGTGCTTTATTTGAGATTCCTGCCAAATGAGTAGATTTTAACTGCTCTTGCCCTAAAAAAAATACAAAATTAGGTAAATATGCCATATGAGAAACAATAAAATTTATTTTAAAAATCAAAAAACTATGCCTATAGTTATATCCCATTTCTTGGTTCTAGTATCAATTTCCTCCTTGCTTTTTTTGGCTTGAATTTAAATGTGTTTTTTTGGGTTTGTTTTAATGAAGTATAATTTTTTATTAAGTTGAGATAAGATTTGCCAATTTTAAGTGCATGATTTGAAGAGTTGTGACAAAAGTACAGTCATGTACCATCACAGCCACAGTCACTGCATAGAACATTTCTATGAACCCCAGTAGCTCTCACACACCCCTTTGTGGTCAATGCCCTCCCCCCACCTCTTGCCTCTAGGAAACAAATGATCTATTTTCTACAATTACAGTTTTGCTTTTTGTGTAATTTTATATGAATGGAATCATGCAGTGTGTATGACTTCTTTCACTTAGAATAATGCTTTTGAGATTCATTCATGTTGTTGTGTGCACCAGGGCTCCCTTCCTTTTTATTACTGAGAAGTACTCCACTGCATAGATGTGCCAAGTTCTGCTTATCCTTCTACCAGCTGATGGATATATTTGGATTATGTCTTAGTCCACTGGTGTTGCCATAAAGGAACATCTGCAGCTGGGTAATTTATAAAGAGGTTCATTTGTCTTACCGTTCTGCAGACTGTCTAAGGAACAAGAAACAGCTGCTGCTGGTGAGGGTGTCAGGCTGCTTCCACTCATGACGGAGGGGAAAGACAGGTGGTATGTGGAGATTCCATGGTGAGATAGGACACAAGAGGGAGAGGGACATGAGGCGGCAGGCTCTTCTTCACAACCAGCTCTTGGGAGAACACCTGCGGGAATAATAGAACTCTTTCATGATCAAGAAGACAGCATCTAGCCATTCATGAGGCTTCTGCCCTCATGCCTCCCTGACCTGAACACCTCCCATCAGACCCTGCCTCCAACACTGAGGACCAAATTTCAACGTATGACTTGGCAGGACCCAAGAAACCATATACCTTAAAAAAATAAAGAAAGATAGAAAGAAACCCTATTCAAAGCACAGCAGATTGTGAGGTCATGTCCAGATTTTTTTAGTTATGAGTAAAGTTACTGGGAACATTTGCATGTAACCTCTGGACATATGCTGTCTTTTCTCTTGGGTCAATATCAATGAGTGGTCATGAGATAACTGTGTGTTTAACTTTGTAAGGCACTATTAAACTATTTCCAAAGGGGTTATATCATTTTCTGTATTTTTTTTTTTAGACAGAGACTCGCTCTGTTGCTCAGGCTAGAGTGCTGTAGCATCAGGAGGGCTCATAGCAAATTTAAATGCCAGAGCTCAAGTGATCCTTCCGCCTCAGCCTCCTGAGTAGCTGGGACTACAGGTGCCTGCCACAATGCATGGCTATTTTTTTCTATTTTTAGCAGAGACAGGGATCTCACTCTTGCACAGGCTGGTCTCAAACTCCTGAGCTCCAGGGATCCTTTCGTCTCAGCCCCCAGAATGCTGGGATTACAGGCATGAGCCATACATTAGAATTCCATTTGCTCCACATTCTTGCCAATACTCAGTATGATCAATTGTCCCTGGTATTTTCCCCACTGATAGCATGCTTGCCCTTAGACATATAAAGCCACTGTCAATGCTTTAGTGCATGTGGTCCAGTCTCTGCAAGAATCCTGTAGCAGTCCAGGGACAGGTAGGGCTCAGGGCCTCCATTATGTTAGGTGCCCCAACCTCATCTCTCTGGTTAGTTTTAGAAATCTCAACATCCCCAAGCTCCTGGATTATTTCTCCTTCTCTATTGGGATATTCCAATATAACTAACTCCCTTCAGTGATAGGGCTAGTGGGCCTAGGCTAACACAGAAAGGTGTCAGGCCTAGGCTGTAATGGAAAAATACCAGTTAACTCCTAGCAAATTTCCAGACTGCAAGCTTTCAAATGAAATGAAATAAGTCTAGTTCACTCCCAAGATAAATAAGAAAGTACTAATTGATTTCTTGCTTCTAGTTCATTCTCAGTTTCTTGCTTGGTTAACTCCCTGGGAAATAGACCAGAAGGTACCAATTGTTCCCAGACTGACTTTTAAACAATACCAGGTGGGGAAAATTACTGAGACTAAGATGTATGGAGGGAAAGTACTGAAACTAAGATGTATGGGGGAAAATATTAAAACAAAGACATATGACGTATAACTAACCGCAAAATTCTGCTTCTGTACAATGCTTGCTTGCTACCCCACCCAAATGCACCTGGGCAGCCTGTGTGCCATCCAGGATGCAGACCAAGCCTTAAAAACCCGACCCCTTAAGCACTTGGGCTGCTCTCAGAAACCCCATGTTGGGACACTGAGGCAGTCACCGGCCAGCTCTTCGATAAAAGGACTCCGCTGTAAATTTGGCTCGTTTGGCAGTATGGTCTTTGTGGAACTCCTGGGCACAACATCAGCTGGCTAGGAACAGAAAACTTTTTTTTTTTTTTTTTTTTGAGACAGAGCCTCAAGCTGTCACCCTGGATAGAGTGCTGTGGTATCACAGTTCACAGCAACCTCCAATTCCTGGGCTCAAGCGAGTCTCTTGCCTCCGCCTCCCAAGTAGTTGGGACTATAGGTGCCCGCCACAATGCCCGGCCATTTTTTGTTTGCAGCCGTCATTGTTGTTTGGTGGGCCCGGGCTGGATTTGAACCCACCAGCTCAGGTGTACGTGGCTGGCGCCTTAGCCCGTTGAGCCACAGGCGCCAAGCCTAGGAACAGAAAACTTGGATTTGTCACTCAGAAGCCCTCACAACTTCACTCTGAGCTCTTCAGGTTCCCTGTCCCTGCAGAACAAGAAGGAACAGCTGACAGCAGATGTGTGTTATGGTTCTGTGTTTCTGACTATGTCTGCCTCTGACTATCTGTAGATTCCCTGTCTACACGTGCTGACACTCTGACGTGCACAGAAGATCTGGAAGGGAACACTGAAAACTGGTAGCAGTGGTTACAGTCTGCAGAGGGGGAGGTTCACTTTTCAATTTATAGACAGTGTACTGTTGGCATTTTTTTTTTTTTAAGGAAAGTAATTAAAAAGAAAATAGCTACCATATTAATAAATAAAAGTGTTGAGCGGTGCCTATGACTCAGTGTGTAGGGTGCCGGCCCCATATACCAAGAATGGAGGGTTCAAACCCCGCCCCAGCCAAACTGCAACAAAAGAATAACCGGATATTGTGGCGGGCGCCTGTAGTCCCAGCGACTCGGGAGGCTGCCCAGGAGTTGGAGGTTGCTGTGAGCTGTGACGCCACGGCACTCTACCGAGGGCGATAAAGTGAGACTTTATCTCTAAAATAAATAAATAAATAAATAAATAAACGAATGAATAAAGGTGTTTTCATATCCCATATCTTGGGAACCCCTGTATTGGAAGATCTCTCTGGTTCTTTCTAGCTCTGCCTACCTCTCTTTTAATTATCAATTGCTATTTAAAAATCATCTACACTTTCATTGAGGCTGGAGATGCACGCAGAGCTCCCAGACAAATAGAAACTTGTCCGTTGAGACCGGCTGCCCATTCACTAGAGGATCTCCCAAGAGATTCTCAGTTTAATTCTGAATATTTTTAGAGGAAACAGCATCCCACAGAGAGTCTAGTTTTGCTTAATACAGTTCAAATGTTTGTCTCTTTCCCTGGTGTCCTGTTCAGGATATCATGTGTCCTAGACAAAAGTCTTGGTTGGAATGATAAAAAGCATTGTTCCCCAAATCATAGATAACCTGCCCTAGACAATAAGCCTGCTCTGGGCCAGAGCCTGCTGCCACCAGTCAGTCCTTCTGAGAGAAGAGTGAAGGCTTCAACCTGCCTCCAAGCAGCTTACCAGCTGTTCTGCTGATAATCCCCTCATGGGCACATTGGGGAGCTCACGTGGAGCTGGTGAATGCTGTTTCTGCATCCCAGGGATGTTGGTGAGCCTCAGTTCGGTGGCTGGGTGGCCAGAGCTGCGGCAGAGAGGAACTGAGAGGTGGACATTCTCTGAACTCACTTCAGCCTCACCAGAGCAGACATCAGCTCAAAGGTTTCACCTAGCTGGGTCTCCTCTTTGGAGATTTAGTCTCTGTTCTCCTGATAGTTGGCATAAAAATGGCCCTTGTATAGCCTGCAAAGCAGTGCCCATTCTCCACCCTTAGCCTTCTGGTTTCTCTCTGGTCAGATACCGTAGAGTATGTTATTAAGACCTTGGGTCTATATGGATTGTCAAGGGTCTGGCTCCCAAGTAGTGTCTGCCACAACTTTACATTTAAGAATATTTCTTTTTTTTTTGAGACAGAGCCTCAAGCTGTCACCCTGGATAGAGTGCCGTGGCATCACAGCTCACAGCAACCTCCAATTCCTGGGCTCAAGCGAGTCTCCTGCCTCCACCTCCCAAGAAGCTGGGACGACAGGCACCCGCCACAACGCCCGGCCATTTTTTGGTTGCAGCCATCATTGTTGTTTGGCTGGCCCAGGCTGGATTCGAACCCACCAGCTCAGGAGTACGTGGCTGGTGCCTTAGCCCGCTGAGCCACAGGCACCAAGCCAAGAATATTTCATTTTTTTAATAAAATAAATCCTTTGAAGCATCTAGTTTGAGTGACATTGAAATACATTAAGGAGCAGGAGATCAAAACCATGGACCAGGACGGTGCAGAGGAAAATCCACTCCATACTCAGGATTCTGTTGACTGGGTAAATTGGGGCACAGGCTAAAGGCCCACAGCACATCGCCAAAGGCCCATTAATGCTATGCGTCTCTGCTAATGAGCCCAGGGTGTCCAGGAATGACAATGGATCCACCCAGGGCTCTGCCTGGGGGTGGGGTGCTGTGGGGAATGCCCCTCTCTGGAGCACTCCTGCTTCACTAAGAGGCATTCTGAAGCCCCTACCCTCACATGTCCTCTGCTGTTCAACTGTACTTGCTGCTCTTACTCAGCTCCAAAGTCCTAGAGGCCTTTGCACATATGCTGTTTCCCCCACCTAGACTACCCTTCCCTCTTCTTTCCTGACTGTAAAACTCCTCATCCTTCAATGCCCAGGTCGTATATCATCTGTGTGATGCTTTTCTTCACATTTCCTAAGTTAGTTCCCTTCTTCTGGACTTCCACAGTTTGTTCCTAATTCAATCACCACACATTCCCTACCTCTCTGTGCCTCCTCTGCTGCTAGGATCTCAAGGGCAGAAGCTATGCTGTTCATACCAGCACTCTCAGGAGAGGGCTTGGTGATTGTCATTAAGAAGAATGGCTTCTGGATGTATACCTAGTAGAGGAATTATAGGATTGAATGGCAGGTCTATTTTTAGATCTCTAAGTATTCTCCAAACATCCAAAAGGAGTGTATTAGTTTACATATCCAGAAGACCAAAAATCACATCATAACAAAGATATTTGTACTAGAATGTTTATTGCAGCCCAATCCATAATTACTAAGTCATGGAAGAAGCCCAAGTGCCCATCGACCCACGAATGGATTAATAAATTATGGTATATGTATACCATGGAATATTATGCAGCCTTAAAGAAAGATGGAGACTTTACCTCTTTCATGTTTACATGGATGGAGCTGGAACATATTCTTCTTAGCAAAGAATCTCAAGAATGGAAGAAAAAGTATCCAATGTACTCAGCCCTA
>CAUYRH010019981.1:0-22111 GCA_963574655.1 Perodicticus potto | reverse complement strand
TTTCACGATCTACAGGGCCAGTACAATACAGGTTTCCAGTATCTCTGTCCACATAAAATAAATTTTTAGGTTCTTGTTCAACTCCAGGACCTTGTATGGAATAGTATATAGTGTAGTTTTGCGCTGTGTCAGATTGAACCTAGAAAGTAAATATTATAAACATGAGACAATCTAGAACTTTCGTCTGTATATTTGTGCCATCACTTTGCCATTTGATTACAAGAAATAATTGCCCTCTTCACTATTTCGTATAAATAAAAAAAAACAATAAAAAGAGGAAGCCTGAGAACTGTCAAGAGCAAAGCATGAATAAATTAATGCAGTATCTCAGTTTTTCCAAAGGCTAAATGGTGCCGACATACACCAAACATTTAAGATTTTTCCTGTCTTAGAAAACAAAGTATTCTAAGCGTGAAAAATTATTCTGTTGTCAATTTAAAAAAAAAAAACAGAGCTTTTATTATATATGCAATAATATTTGAGATATTGGGTTTAAAGTGTACTGTCTAAAAGTCAAAAACTTGAAGAACACTTTCCCTAATGAATTTTTGCTATTTGTCAGCCTCTTCCTCATTATAGGAATTGATGAGGAAAAAAAGTAAGTGAGAATATAAACAGAATAATAGCCTGGCATGTGTGATATTCTGATCCTTGATTCAAAAACCAAATGTCTCCTTAGTTATATTCATACATTCATTAAGATCTTGGCTATCTGTATTGGGATGAGTAACATTATTTTCTCACAGCTTTTTACTCAACTTTTAGTATGCTCTTATCTCAGATACATTAAATTTGTTGGTGGGTTATAAAAAAAGATTCTCACACTTTGAAGAAGTGGGGTGGGGGGGGAATTCCCCAAGTTATAGACTGAAAGGTAGTGGTCACTGATAGCAGAAGGCAAGAAAATTAGCTGGGATTTCTACTACAATTTAAACAAAAGAGAAAAATGTTTATACAGGGTGATTTCAGACATGAAACTCAGAAGAGCAACAGAAAGGCCGATGAGTCTTTCACCTTCACAGCACTTGGCCTTTCATCAGCAATTTTATTCGTCATTATAGAACGTATTTTGGGGTTTCCTGGGTTATGCCTAAGCTCTGTGATACCCTGGCTGATTTGAAAATTCATTAAGGAACCATGTGTTTGAGAATACCAGCTGGATTTTACGGTTATATAATGGCCTTTTCATGATTAAAACTTCAAGAAAAAGGTATGCAAGTATAAGGACATATGCTTATCCGCAAAATCATATATTGAAGTATACTCACTCAATGCACATATTCAAACACAACTAATTTTAAATAACTGCCTAATCCGTGTCCAAAGTTTTTAAAAGATGGAATCCACAGCAGAAAGAAAGTAAATTGTACCTGTTGAAGGAAAAGCGGGAAAGGACCCAAGGAATTCTCTAGCATCGAACAAGGAATAGGAGCCCATCTTCTCTTGGCACGTCTTAGAACTTTTTCTTTAGAATGCCTTTTCTTTAGTACCTCAATTTAGAAAACAGAAATAAAAAATTAAGTCAATGACTACTTTATCCTCAAACATTAGAACTCTGATACATCTATCTCCTCTCACAAGGACTAGCCGGGGAGGTATAAGACCTCAGTAGTGCTTTGAAAACCAAGCTAAATGTTCAACATTGCAAATGACTATGAAGAAATAACTGCCTTAACTTTTATCACAGCAATCCTCTTGGGAAAATGATTGGATGGAAAAATGGAAGAAAGAGAGATGGAATTGGAAGCTTAGAAGCAAAACTGAAAAAAAAAAAAAAATGACTGTTGCCACACTGCCATGCAAAACATGGGGGGAGAGATATGCCAAGAAAATGAGTATGTGGCCTTCTAAATTTAGCACAATCATCTTTCACTCACCAGCAACTAGGCAGAGCCAGGGGACCAACAGAGATCTGTGTCAGAACGAGGAGAAAAACATGGTGACGACTCTCAAACTACTGAACTGAGGAATGGCCAATGGTTGAGTAAATTTGAGCTTGGGTGTCACAACACAAGAAGCATGTGTGTAGTCCAAAACTCTTCTTAAAATTGTCATCGATTTCCTAAGACTACCAATTATGCTAAGAAAAAGGTTTTGCTTTATCCAGAGATAGAGTTCAAAAACTTCTTTTTGGGAATCTATTCTATAGTAAAGATCAAGATATGCTTCTTTGTTTCTTAACCTCAAATTCTCACGCTGTCATTTACCCTGAGCTCTCCTTTTACATCCAGATGAGAAAGAATGAGAGCCTGTAAAAAAGGATGTTGCACAACCCTATGTTTTCCTTTAGAACACTGTTACGTCATCTCATGGTTTTCATTCTTCTTCAAGGCAAACAATACCATGTCCTTCTGATTCCTCATCTCCCCTGGCAATGTTAGGACGCCTGATGAAAAGACATCATTATACTTCATTTGTACGGTCTTGTGTACCTTTGTTTGATGCTCTAATAGGACAAAAATTTTCTTCTCTTCTTGGTTCTCTGTGTTGGAAAGCAAAATGGTAAAACTTCTCTTCTCCAAAGACAAAAGAATTGTCTTTGTTGTGTAGACTGAACCATCTTTTAAAATTTGAAAATCAGGATCACTTGAACGAATTAGATTTGCAGATTTAAAGCATTCCTTCAGGTCAACTGCAGAAAATACACATAGCAGTGTCATTTTTAAGGTAAAACGTAACAATATGTAGTTTTAACAGTCATCTATGCACATGAGAGAAGCCAACAACTTAAAATTAATTATACTGATAGTTAAAAACTTAGCATTTTTAAACGGACATATGGAACTGTATGGTAAATCAGGTCATGCACCATTTCTAATAACTTCTTCATAACCTCTTAAAGAAGAGACATTTGCCCTAACATAAAGACACGTGGCACTCTAGTGTGTGAATATATAAATCAACCACAAAAAAAAAAAAATTTCTTTACTAACCTGAAATTAGTTATACAATAACATATAAGAACACTTGAATAAATTTACTACAGATTAAAATGAGCAGTTCTCAAATTAAAATATTACTGAACTCTTTACATAAATTGTTAAATAGTCCTTATCTTTTGTGTTTTCATTTGTCTGATCTTTTCTCTTCTTTTCTTTTCTGTTTTGTTTTTTTTTTTTGGAGACAGATTCTCAAGCTGTCACCCTGGGTAGAGTGCCATGGCATCAGAGCTCATAGCAACCTCCACCTCCTGGGCTTAAGCGATTCTCTTGCCTCAGCCTCCCAAGGAGCTGGGACTACAGTCGCCCGCCACAATGCCCGGCTATTTTTTGGTTGTAGTTGTCATTGTTGTTTGACAGGCCTGGGCTGGATTCAAACTCACCAGCTCTGTTGCATGTGGGTGGCACCTTAGCTGTTTGAGCTACAGATGCGGAACCTGTGTGATCTTTTCTATAGAGTTGGGTATGTATAAAAAAGTTAATTGATAAAAACAATATATGGAAGTAAATGCAACAAGACATTAAAATGTTAAGATGAAAACCAAAACAATACCTTTAAAGCTCAAGAAACAGCCTCAATTCTATTTCTCAATATTTTAGGGCATGCTAAACATAATCCATAGCCTTCATCCAATGTAAATATTAATATTACTTTACTACTAAAACTAAACCTTTTTATCTATGTCACTCTTATGTTTTTCCAAAAAGAACAATATCCCTTTCATTTGAATGACACCACATGAATCACAAATGACAACATACCATATTTGTTGTAACTTATTAGCCCCAGTGGAGTTATCATTCTAAAAATTACTAACTTTTAAAACATCATACCAAATAGGATTTATTACATATTTTGGCAGTTTCTTACCTCTCCCAACAAATTTCTCAGCATCTAATTTGGAGGGAACATGGAGTGTCACGGTTTTACAGGCATCACTGGTAAATGTTAAGATCTAAAAAATTTGAGAAAACTCCAAATCAATATTATGCATTAACAAAGATTCGTTTAATGTGTATATGGTTTATATAAATATCATTTAATGTTTATAAGTAAATACAAATTATATTGATTAAATATATTAATTAGATGTGTTTTATTAACTAAAATACTAATCAAATATATAAATTCATATTTATGATATAATTATAAACCAGGTTATGTAATTAGCAAAATAAAACCAAAGTACACTAAAATAAAAAAATCAGAAAAAAAGTTATATCAAGAGGAAAAAAATTAGGGTGGCACCCGTAGCTCAGCGGTAGGGTGACGGCCACATACACCGAGGTTGGCGGGTTTGAACCTAGCCAGCTAAGAAAGCAATGACAACTACAACCACAACAAAAACAAATAGCAAGTGTTATGGTGGATGCCTGTGGTCCCAACTGCTTGGGAGACTGAGCCAAGAGAATCGCTTAAGCCCAAGAGTTTGAGGTTGCCGTGAGCTGTGATGCCACCGCACTCTACCCAAGGAGACAGCTTGAGACTCTGTCTCAAAAAAAAAAAAAGAAGAAGAAGAAGAAAGTTAAACAATAAAAGCCACAGCTCCCTCCTTCAAAAACTATGAAACTCAAGAGAATTTTGTATCCTCTGCAGCTTTGTTTCCCTTACTATAAAATGGATTTCACAATAACTTCACTGGCTAATATAGTGGCAGCAGGGAGAATCCAACAACAATCTGTGAGAGGATACTGAAAACTTAGGAAAGTAACCCAAGTTCATAAACAGGAAAGAGAAAAAAAAAAATGTATTGAGGCAACAAAATGTGTCAACACATTTTTTACTGTCTGGGCACCATAGCATCAATGGCATTAATATCCTAAACCAAAACTCAATGCTGGAGTGATTATATATATCACTCCACGCAAACAGCCTATGAACTCATTTTGAAGATGTATCTAAGCACACATGAAAAAGTCAATTTAGGAAACAGTTCACTTAAAATTTTTCAAATAGCTTTGTGACCAAGCTATTTGAAATGAACCAATTCTAATACAACACATATTTAAAACACACAGAAATTGAATTCTGTTTTCTCTGAAACGTTACAATAGATGCTTCTGAAAGATTCCCATTCTTGTTTCCACAGTTTTGCAAACATTTTTGACCAAAGGCAAGATAGCTAACTAGTAATTTACACAATTATTTACGAAGTTTTTAGACACAAACTAAAATCATCAAAATTTGGATGAAAAGTTTCATTTGTAATATAAAGAACTTTATTCAATTTAAATGATATGTGAGGGATCAGGTAAGACAGAGATTATGTTTGACTTGGAAATTAGGGATAGACACAACTTCATTGTACTTAAATTGAAAATTAAATTGAATTTTCACTGGCTATATAAGATTATGTGTGGTTATTTATATGATTATGAGGATTCCAACTTAAGGCGACTGAAAGAAGACATACACATATTCATTCAACCAACATATCTTGAGTACTTAGTAGATGTTAAGCAGATTCAAAGGCCACACCAGAAAACAGAGACAAGTCCTTGCCCTCATGCAGAATACATTATAATGAGAGAAAAAAGAATAAAATAAACAAATCCACAAGTATCACAGAATGTCAAGACAGAAATAGATAAATGTTATGAGAAAAAGCAGGGAGAGACGATGACAAAAGAAAGACCAAAGGGTAAAGGAAATGAGGAAGCAAACCAGTTTCGTAACTGGGAGGAGTCTCCCAGGTGGGGCAAGAACCAGAACAAAGGCCCTGGAGGGGAACCTCAGCTGGTGTGCTGGGGGAACAGCAAGGTCACAGTGGGAGAGCACAGAGAAGGAAAAGTGACAGGAAAGGACAAAAGGACAGCCAAGGGAACATCACATGGGGCGAAGGCCATTCAGTAAGAAGTGTAGGCTTTGTTCTGAGTACAAAGAGAAGCAACAGCATGGTTAAGAATCTGCAACGTGGAGAACAGGCTACAGAGAAGCAGAAGCAGAAGCCAGGCTGGGATTTCAAGTTCAAGGCTGCCTCAGGGATCCAAGAGAGGGATGACAGTGACTTGGATTCAGGTAATAAGGTGGAGAAGGTGAGAAATGCTCAGATTAAGACAATCCTTTGGCTACCAGTATCCTGGACATTCATTCATTTATGAATTCAAGAAATACTTATTGAATATCTACTATCCCAGACACAGAAAAATAAATATTCAATCCAAGGGTAAGACACATTTGCAATGACAAAGAAGTTGGATAAATGCAATGACTGAGAAGCACAGGCTGCTGCAGGAGAGCAGGACGAACCAGCCTGGTCTAGGAGCCCAGTGCAGGCACCTGCGAGGTGGCTACCTATTAGCCATGTTCAGAGGAGGCAGAGCTTAAATGTTCCAAACCAAGGAACAGCATAAGTTAAGACCCAGAGATGATACAGACCTAAAAGAGAAGGCTGGGATGGCAGATGTGAATAGCACAAGGGGGACAGAAGAGAACTTTAAAATGACTTCAGCAAAGTAGGTATGGAACAGATTCTGAACAGCCTTAACAAAGATGTTGAGAAACCAAACATTTATTTTAAACAAATAAGCAGCTTTATATTTGAGCACACTATAATAAGTCTAATCAATGGGGAGAACGGATCAGCGGAAAGCAACTTCCATTTCCAAAAATGGCAGGCTAGTTAATTCGGAAAACCCTATGTCAAAACTCACTAAAAATGATGGATAATATATTTCTTACATGTCCTAAAAGCACAAAGGAGCTAGCAAAACAGCAAGAAATTGCTATGCAAGAGCTGAAGATAAAGCTGGAACACAGACTCATAAGGAGAGGAGGAGAGAACACACAGAAGAGAAAAATCAAATCAAAGTGTCCACCCAAGATCAAGAGAAGCTCACTCCACATTCAACTGGACTCCGAATGCTAAGCCCTCCTTATAAGCTTGAGCCAGAAGTAAACTGACCCTCAAATGGATACGCGATCCTCGTTCACCTTGTTTGCTTGGTGTAGAAGCTTCAAGCCATGAACCAATTTAAAGAAGGCTTGGCATGTGATCACCACCTACTGAAAGGTGCTTGACCAAATTCAATAACTATTCTTATTTTTTAAGCCTCAAAACTTAAGAATTAATAAGCATTTTTACAATATGATTTTATATATCATATACATATGATTTTATAATCATGACACAAAGGGGAAAGCACGAGAAGCAACCCCACTACACTTAGAGACCAGACAGGCTTTCCAAGGTCAGTTTCTACCACACTGAAGGTATTTTAGCAAGAGAAATGCATTAGATGGCGTATGAATTAAAAAGGAAGTGACTGAAAAATCTGTATGTATTTGCATCATATATGACTGTTTACCTGGAAAATCCTAGCAACCAACCAATAAATTACTATAAAACAATAAGAGACCAGTAGGGGTACAAAACTAACCCCCCAAATACAGAAATCCTGTGTTTTCATACCCATAAACAAAACCAGTTAGATGACAGAAGAGAAGAAATTATTTTCAAAAGCAAGAAAAAGAATGCCAAGGGGGAAGTTTAACAAAAATATGCAAAGCCTATTTGAGGAAAACCTAAAAACAATTCTGCTGGACACGAAAATAAAGACTTGCATAAAAATTAAGACAAAATCACCTCTCGTGCATGCTCTCTATACACATAGACACACATACACGAATCCTTACTAAATTATACATTTTGTGATACCAAGAAAATTCCAACATTTTGGAGCTAAACAAGCTGATTCAAAAGGTCATCAGGAAAAACAGAAAATTAAGGACAGACAAGAAAATCATGAAAAAGAAGGGCAATGAAAGGACATTAGCTCTAGCAGATATTAAAAGACCCTATAAAGTTGCGATAATTAAAATAATATAGTATCAGTATATGAATAGACAGATATTATAGATACATATGAATTGGAAAGGATGAGGTAAAACAATTTCCATTTGCATGTGATATGAGGGCATATGGTTCATAAAGGTTGAAACTTTTTATTATACCCACCAACAATTTATCTACAATCTTTCCTAAACAGCATGTTGTCAAAGTTTTGGATATTTGCCATGTGTGAAATGACATTTCAATGCAGTTTTTCATTCATTTTTCCTTACTATGAATGAGGTTGGCCGGGGTTTGTTTTGACGACCATTTTATCGCTTTATAGCACTTTTTCATGACCATGTTCGTGGTGGACTTCTTGTTCTTGACTTATAAGAGTTCTTTATACATACATTAGTTTAGCATTTTAAAACATGATCTGACAATATTTTTTTCCAGTTTACCAATTACTTTTTGACTTTGCTTATAGTGTTTTGCTTGGTTTGGTTTGTTTATTTCCCGTGGAGAATTATGTATGTATATGTTTTTTTTTATTTTTTATCTTATTTTATTTTATTTTTGAGACAGAGCCTCAGGCTGTCACTCTGGATAGAGTGCCGTGGCATCACAGCTCACAGCAACCTCCAATTCCTGGGCTCAAGTGAGTCTCTTGCCTCCGCCTCCCAAGTAGCTGGGGCTGCAGGCGCCCGCCACAACGCCTGGCCATTTTTTGGTTGCGGCCGTCATTGTCGTTTGGCAGGCCCAGGCTGGATTCCAACCCGCCAGCTCAGGTGTACATGGCTGGCACCTTAGCCTGCTGAGCCACAGGCGCCAAGCCTGTATATGTTTTATATAACGGATTTTTCTCAATTTTAATAAATTGGCTTTTAAAATCTGAGTAAAAGACAAGTTTTCTTGACTCCAGATTTGTGCAGCTATTCATCATGTTTTCTTCTATTATCTGTATAATATCTTTTTTAAAAAAATAAAGCAGGATCTTGCTCATTCTGTCCCCCAGGCTAGAGTGCAGGGGCATAATCAGAGCTCATTATAACCTCAAATTCCTGGGCTCAGGCAATCATTCTGCCTCAGCCTATGGGGTAACTAGGACTACAGGTGTGTGCCACCAAGCCTGGCTCATTTTGAAATGTTTTGTAGCGAGAGGGTTTCACTGTGTTGCTCAGGCTGGTATCCAATTCCTGGCCTCAAGGAATTCTCCTACCTTGGCCTCTCAAAATGCTAGGATTACAGGTGTGAGCAACGGTGCCAACTGGTACCATATTTTCCATCGAAATCTTTCATCTGTTTGGAGTTTTCTGTGGTGTTCTGCATGAAGCAGGAATTCAACTTTATCTTTTGGCAAATTACTGCCTACCTCAACTGGTCTCAAAGTCATTCTTATTTAATAATATCACACTAATACATATATATAAACAATGACATGATATGCCATGTTAAAAGATAGTGCTCTATTCATATATATGAATGGAGAGAGGAGCAAGGCATACCAAATTATATTGTCATTTACACTTTTTTGTGTGTGAGAGTCTCACTTTGTCACTCTCTGTAGAGAGCTATGGCGTCATAGCTCACAGCAACCTCAAACTCTTGGCTTCAAGTGATCCTCAGCCTCCCAAGTAGCTAGAACTACTTGTGCCTGCCACACGCCTGGCTATTTTTACAGAGGGGGTGTTGCTCTTGCTCAGGCTGGTCTCAAACTCCTGAGCTCAGGCAATCCACCAGCCTCAGCCCTCCCCGAGTGTTAGGATTACAGGCATGAGCCACCTAGCCTGGCTCATTTACACTTTTATTGGTCAATCCCATTATAGGTAATCTATTCAATTAATACACCTGCCCATATATTCAATCGGAGGAAAAACCAGAGTCTACACCTGCCCATATGTGCAATGACAGATATCTAAGTTTATTCATTGCAACATTATCTGCAACAGCTGAAGTACTAGATCCATCAAGTAAACGTGAGATACCTTTGAATGTAGATTTAATGGGACTTAATGATGGATTAGGGAAGGGGAGCAGTGAGGAGGGAAAAAGAAACAGCTTCCAAATTTCCCACTTGAGGAACAGAGGTATGACAGTACTATTGCAATGTAGGCTACTCAAAGAAAAACAGCATTGTTTGGGCAGATAATAAATACATCACACCTCATGGTAGGGAGGAAGATATAAAAGCCTATTGTTTGATGGAGACATCTGAACTAGCAATATTCATTTAGGATATGTTGGCATCTATGTAGTATCTCAAGCTATAAAAGTGGTTGAAATGGCCTGGGGATAGGGTATAAATTCCAAGGGACAAGATCTAGAATGCAGCCTCAAGGGACATCAGCATTGAAGAGGTAGATAAAAAAGTAGTCAAACCCATAACAGAAAACAAGAATTGTGGTTGCTGGGGCTGGGTGCTGGTATTGGGGAGTTACTGTTTAATGGATATAAAGGTTCAGTTATACAAGATGAAAAAGTTCTGAAGATCTATTTCATGTTACATCTTTTTAAAGCACAATAGGAAAAAAAAGTGGAGAAGAAACCAGGTAGCAAATTGGTCAGAAAAGTAAAAAAAAAAAAAAAAAGTTAATTTCAAGTAAAAGGGAACAATCGACAAGGTAGAATTGTATCAGGGAAGTGTCATCTGGATTTAGCAAGGGAGCTCCCTGAGGACCTTACAGAAGCTTCAGCAGGTGGTTGGGAAAAAGATGGAGTTCAGAGTTCAAATGGCTAAGACCAGTGAGGTGAGGCAATTTAGGAAGTGAGGAGAAGCTGATTGTGCAATGGTGAAGGATTACTCAGGTGTATGGGAATAATTTAAAGGGTGTCCCCCAAAGTCATTCTGACTTAACAGTATTTTACACTTAAATAGTGGCTACATGTTTCTTAGGCTTGAGGATCTCAACAAGAAGCACCTGTGACTGGGTGGGCTTTGCACAGATACACCTCGGAGTGTCAGAGCAAGTCAAGGGACTAAGCTTTCCAGCTAGGAAATATTAATAGCAGAATACGTGTGAAGCCAGGGCCAGCAATGTTTTTCTCTTCATCCTACCCTGGTCGATCAAACTCTGAAGCTAAGAAAGACCTGGGAATGGGGATTCAATTCCAGTTTATTCACTTACACCTCGCTCTCTTCTAAAAAGTTTCTGAGATGGGGCGGTGCCTGTGGCTCTAAGGAATACGGGCGCCAACACCTCCGGCCAAATACCGCAAAAAAAAAAAAAAAAAGAAAGAATGAAAGAAAAGAAAAGAAAAGAAAAGAAAGGTTCTGAGTTCTGAGATGTGACCCTGAAGGTTTTGCACCAAATTCACGCAGAGCAATGCTATGTATTGCCAGTATGCATAAGCGGGTCTTTCCCCCCCAAAGAATAACGACTTAAAAAGAAATGACAACTTTATTAGTAATCTAACCGAAATTCATCTGTCATCGACAATATATTTTATGATCGTTATTTAGTCCATTTTTGGTTTCCTCAATTGTAAAACGTTAACTTCTGTGTACTTGGCCCTTTCTGTTTTTAATATGCCCAGGGAACGTAGTTTTAAGGCTTTGGAGTCCATTCACTTTCTTGGGAAAGACATCCTAATAATAGTAACAGCTACAATTTCATTACTTTGAAAATTTGGACTCTATTGTGAAATGAGAGCGAAAGAAAAGGGGAAATTATTCCAACATTTTAGCGCCCAGTTCCAACACTCCTAGAAGGAATTACGCCTTTGTTCTTCAGAGCTGACTCGCTCGCAACGCCTGGGGCTCACCGCGAAGGGGCCCTTCGGAGTCGAACACTTTTTTACACCGGGTCAAATTAACTTTCCTCCTTTCCCGGGGGCAGAAAACTTCAGTATGGGACACCTTGGGTCCTAAGCTCCCCCCGAGACTGCTCCCCCGCCTTGGACTCCACGCCTTCCGGTGCTGCAGCCAAATCCGATACTTTTCTGCCTGGGTGAGGGTCTGGCCAACGCCTTCGGCTCCCAGCTCTGGGAAGGGGTCATAGGTTCCTTGCTCTTGTGTTTTTTTAAAGTGAAAAGAAGCAGGATTGGGCGTTTGGGGGAGTGAGCAGAATAATCTAGACGCCTCTGGGGACAAGAATTTAGGGCAATCATTCCCCCTAGAATCTAGGGGACAGAAGCCCCACACACCGAGAAACAATGGAAACCTAGAAATGGTCACCTGGGCCCGCCCACCTCCCCGGAGCGCAAAGTCGAGACTCCCCTCCCCCAATTCTCCCACCTCCTCCCACGACCCGAGCAATTCCCCGACGGCGAGTAGCGAGTAGTCCGGTCTTTCACCCAAAGACACTCGCTTTGGGTCCGGTCGGCCCAGCGGCTCCCCTAGAACCGGTCAGTGAGACGCGGTGGCCGCACAGTCCGGGGGAAGGTGCGACAAGTGCGGAGCAGCAGCCCCGGCGCACCCCGCTGCCCGGCGCGTACCCGGAGGCCACGCTTTTGCCCGGGCGACGGCGGCTGCTTTCTCTGCCGGCGCTGATTACATCTGCAGAGACACCCTTCCCTTCCCTGGGGGATCCGGGCGCCCGAGTCGCGATCCTCTTCCTGTGCGCCCTCCCCACCCCCACCAACTGCGTTTTCAACCATCCCGAGCGAGGCCCGGGAAGCCCGGCTCTGCCGCCCCTACTCACCCCTGCTTCCCACCCGCCGCTCCCCCGCGGCGGCGATCGGTGGGGGCGGCGGGGACACTCACCGCGAGGGTCAGCAGGAGCTGCCCGCAGAGCGCTCCGCTCCGGGAGCCGGTGGGTCGCCCTGCCGCCATGGAGGGCACTCGGGGACAGGTCGCCTGCCCGGGCGGCGGGAGGCCGGTGGGAGGGCTCGGGCGGGACGCTGGCTGGGCCGCAGGCGGAGCGCGCGGAGAGGCGCTTTTCTTAGTTTCTCTGAAGCTCCAGCCTCTCAACCAAGGGGCTTTTCCTCCACTCCAGGGTGGGGCTCCAGGCGCGTCTGAAAGACACGGATAGGCCCCTCCTTGCTGTTTTCTTAAGTCTTCGTTTCTTAAGAGGGCCACAAATGCACACTCCCTCTCGCCGCCACCCTTTTACCTGCGCTAGGTGTTTCCAGCAGACGCCGCCTATATCCCCCACCCCACCCCGCGCCTTCCCAGTGTCCGCCCGGCTAGATTAGCAGCCGGCCCTGCCCAGGAGAAGCCCTGACTGTACGAAGACTCACTCCGGAGCGCGCCGCCCGGCCCGGCTCCGCCCTGACCGCTGCCCTCGGGTCAATTACATATCCGCGAGGACCGGCTCGATCTGAGCTGTCACAGCTGCGTAAGGCCCACTGTCGGAGGGCTGACTCCCGGGAGACTATTTTACACACTCCTTTCTGGAAGGAATTTCCCCTGACATCCAATGCAGTTCAGACAGGATTTCCGTCTGTAGAACAACATTCTTTGGGGGTCTCGTGTTATTAGAAATGTCATGGTCACTATACAACAATACAAGACACTTGCCATAATTTAGGAACGAAAATACCTGCAGACATACAATGCAAGCTACTGATTAGTCCCTCGCCACAAAGAAAGCTAACCACAGGCCTTCTTTATTAACTTATTTCCAACATTGAACTCCTGAACATCTCCTAGTGCAGAGATCTCTTTCTTTCCTACTGTCAAAACCAGACTTCATGGTGAGCAATGAAAGAGTGGGATAATTTACACTTAGATTTGAAGTGCTTTTAAACTAGAAGTGCTTTAAACAGCACTTACCCTGCAAGATTAAAACATAAAAGCTGTGTGCTTTCAGCTTCAGAAAGCAGTGACAAGGCCTTTTGACTCATCCTCTTGTACCTCTTTTTCAATTACTGACTTAAATCAGGTTAAGTCATGACCACAAAGGAGAAATTTTTCTCTTCCCTTTTGTTTGGGTTAAGTCTCCTCACGGCTGTTGGGAGAAACCTGCCTGAAAAGCCAACCATGACACTCTCACACCATCTTACTTCTTGAAACTATTTACCATCTTCATATCATTATATACCAAGCCAGAGTTCCTGCAGTACTGAGCACATATTTGAATCCAAAGGTGATGTCCAACAGTGCATGCCTCACGTTCTTGGGGTTAGTCTCATGTTCTATTTTTATTAGTGAATGCCACATACTGAGCTGTTCTGGCATCTCCATGTCCACAAAGTTGTCATTGATCCTTTGCTAGTAAAATAAGCCTGGGTCATCAGCCTGAAACTGTAGCTGACATTCTTCCTTTTCCATATTTCTGAACACACATGGTTTTCCAGCAGTGATTTCATACACACACCTCATCCTATTAATGATGACATCATGATCCCTAGCATGAAGCTTTTCACAGGACAGAGACTCAAGCTAGTTTCAGGTTCTAGAAAACTACTCAGACTATTATCATAGCCTTTGACAATGGGGCATTTCCAAACTCTTGTCTGCTGTTTTAACCTCCAATGCCTCGAGGGTGGCTCATGTTTTTCCTCATTCCGGAAAAGGGCGGAAGAGTAATTTGACAGGAATACATCTTAGGTATTTATTTTCATCTTTCGCACCAGATAACTGATTGAAGCAATTAATGTCAGGATTTGGCTGCTCATTGCATCATGAAAAATATTTTCAAGCAAAGGAATAAAAGAAAAAACTACTTTAAATAAGTGGCCCAACTTATTTAATGTTACACATATTTAGATTGGACTGTATGGATTCCTCTATAAAACAGGTTTGAGGCTAGGTGTGGTGGCTCATTCTGTAATCCCAGCACTTTGGGAGGTTGAGGCAGGCGGATTGCTTGAGTTCAGGAGTTTGAGACCGCCCTGAGCAAGAGCAAGACCCCATCTCTACTAAAAATAAAAAAACCGAGGTAAGCAGATTGTCTGAGCCCATGAGTTTGAGGTTGCTATGGGGTCACCACAGCACTCTACTCAGGTCAACAGAGTGAGATTCTGTCTCAAAAAAACATACAAACAAACAAAAACAAAAAACAGGTTAGAAACAATAGGCACCGATTTAGAGGGGCAATGAAATGTGGGTAGACATGATGGTTTTTTTAAAGCATTTCTTCTGCCTATGAATGTGATTCTGCTGACATGAACTGATTTTCTATTGTTCAGTAGTAAAACGTGCACAAGATCAAAATCAGGAGCAACTTCCTTTATGTTGTTGAAGTAATATGTCTTGTCCCAGCATTCTCATTTGTTCAGAAAATCAGAGTAATACTGAATGCTGTCTATGATACTTTCCACAACTGAAATTAAATGTTTAGATGGCCTGACGTATTTTTGAGAAGTTTGCTAGATATGGGTCTTCATTTTAAAGACAACATAGAAAGTGAGAATCAGAGAGGTCTTCCAGGAACAATCTGTAACTGATGGTCCATGGGCCAAAGCTGGGCAGCTGAGCTTCACAGTGTTCTAATTTCAAAGGCCAGAAACTAAAGATACTAAGAGAGAGAGGGAAAAAACAGCTCCCTTACTCACTAGGTGCACACAAGGAGAGTTCTCCCTGAGCTTCGGGGTTCCTGCCAGTCCTCACACCGGAGCCTAAGGAGGAGGGACCCACGTGGCAGGTGTGATTTTGAGGGTGAATCCGTCTCCTCATGGCAGATGACAAGATAGAACTCAAAAGCAAGGGAAACACAGACCAAAGGGGGGAAAAAAGAAAGATAAAAAGAAGATTAAAGGACACTGTCTAGTTATTTTATAGGTGGGAATAGAAAGGGAAACATCTGCTTGTCACAATGCACCGAGCACAATTCTTTACCTCTTATAGTTGTTGCAAGGATTAAATGATGGGATGTAGGAAAGACACTCAGAATACAGCCTGACACGTTCCAGGTGCTCCCTAAGGGGCAGCTACGATGGACATCCTTCTTCTCATCACCATACTCTCTGTGACACACTCGCCTCGTCCTATGACAGCTCCTTATTTCCCGTTCTTCCAGTACCTGTCCCCAGGCGCGGTCTGTGCTGGTCTGAGGCTGAACACTAGTGCTAATTCACACACCACTCCCGAATCCTTCAACCTCCTTCCCTCCAACACGAACCCCAAATCTTACCTGGCACAGATGAGGTAACCATCCAACACTAAGGGAGGTTGTAGTTTGTGTCCCTCATGGACTTTCTGAAAATTTGAACCAATTTTTGAAAAGGAATCCTCGATGTGAAAACGGTTTTAAAGTTTTAAAAATTTTACACTTCCTAATATTTACTTTTTAATGTTATGTATATTTCTTTGTAGTTTACTTTCCAAAATTGGCCTCAATGAAACACTGATAAAATCCAGTTTCTCTTACATTTCAAAGTATTTTTTGAATCAGAGTAGAATATGAAATAAACTATACATAAATTCTTGTTATAGTACTTTTCAATAAAAAGGCCCTCAATAAAAAGAAGCCAGTGAATGAATTCAGAGGCAGTAGTGTTGGACGTAACTGAAGATAGTTGACAATGCTCGCTCTGCCTTTACAGATGCTGTTCATGTGAACTCCTACAGGTGCTATAAAGAATGTATCCTTAAAATAATCAAGCTATCATTCATTTGCGTTGGTGATTTGCTAATTCGACAAGTATTTATTGAGCACCTACTGTGTCTTAGGCATTGTTCTGGGACCTAAGAGTGCAGAGGTGAGTAAGACGGAGAGGATACCACTCAAGGAATGTACCTAAGGATATAAAATACCTTACAAGAAGCACCCTCCACCTGAGCTTTGCATCATGTTGCCTTGTCTGGAAAAGACAAGGGAAGATAACTCTCAAAGTAAATGCAAAATAAAATATAAACTGTGTCCTATAAGGATCAAAATTACCAATATAAAAAATTTTTACTATCTTTTCGTGGATTATGGAATGTTACTCTCTTCTTAAATAGACATAGAGACAAGACACTCAGTATTCTATGTTGCCCTCGGGAGAGTGCCATGGCCTCATAGATCACAGCAACCTCAAACTCCTGGGCTCAAGTTGTCCTCTTGCTTCTGCCTCCCAAGTAGCTGGAACTACAGGTGCCCAACACAGCACCCGGCTATTTGTAGAGAAGTGGTGTTGCTCTGGCTCAAGCTGGTCTTGAACTCCTGATTCCAGCAATCTACCCATCTTGGCCTCCCAGAGTGCTAGGATTACGTGCGGGAGCCACATGCCAGCCTTTCTTCCTCCTTTTGCTGGCTGTATTTATGCCTTCCTCTTGGCTGGCTCCTTCTGCTTTGACATCTAAATATTGGTTGGCCTCTAAATCTTGCTGCACACAAATGCATCCATATTTTTTTCAAACACTGGTGCTCCTAAAGCTCCTTCCACTACAAGTGTTTTATGTACTGTGTCCTCTGCGTGGCACTTCTCCAGTCCTTCTGGCCTGGTTAACTCCCATCCATCCTACTAGGTCAACTCCCATCCATATTACCAGGTCTTCCTTTCCTACCAGTCAGATCTTCCTGGGTAAGCCATATCTTCTCATTTACAGCACTCATGACAGTTGCAAGGTTAAGTTTGTCTGACTAATTATTTGATAGTATTTTATTCTCATGGCCCAGCGCAATTGCTTATGCTTATAATCCTAGTAGTCTGGGAGGCCAAGGCAGGCAGATTGCTTGAGCTCAGGAGTTTGAGACTACCCAGAGCAAGAATGAGACCCCATGTGCACTGAAATAGAAAAAAACTAGCCGGAAATGGTGGTAATGCCTATGCAGTGGTTCTCAATCTTCCTAATGCCACAACCCTTTAATACAGTTCCTCATGTTGTGGTGACCCCCAACCATAAAATTATTTTCATTGCTACTTCATAACTAATTTTGCTACTGTTATGAATTATAATGTAAATATCTGATATACAGGATGGTCTTAGGAGACCCCTGTGAAAGGGTCATTGGACCCCCAAAGGGGTCATGACCCACAGGTTGAGAACGGCTGGCCTATAGTCTCAGCTACTTGGGAAGCTGAGTCATGAGGATCACTTGAGGCCAAGAGTTTGAGGTTGCTGTGAGCTATGATGATTCCCTGGCAGTCAACCCCAGGGTGACAGAGTAAGACTTCATGACCATACTGACTTGTTTTGTTTTGCTTCATCCTTTTATTCTCAGCACTATCATGATTCTTGATTCATAGTAGATACTTAATAAATATTTACTGAATGAGTGAGCATATTAATGAACAGATTAATGACTAATGAGCATTTAGGGGCAAGCAATTCTTTTCTTTGTCTGTTTCAGTGTCCACTGGCATACTAAAGTGATGTCTCGGTTCACTTTTGTAGGGTAAGAGCTCCTAAACTAATCTCAAATACATTGGACACATATTGCAGTAGTATATTTGATAAAATTTGAGATGGGTCTACCAAAAATTCCTAGCGTGGCTTTTGTGCAAGAACAAATACACGAATAAATTTAATTTAGAATTAAAGAGAGACCAGTGTATAAATGTAAACTTACTGTCTGATAGAAGTGGCATAAGATACCATAAATAAAAGGAGAAATTATTTAGAAATTATTCACTATTAGAGAAAAATAAAACTGGTCCCTTTCTTAATACCACATACAAATTGGCCTTTGGATAGAATAATCTACACTGTGGTAGCAAAGACATAAAGAGAGTGGAAGATAGTACAGAGAACCTCTATGTTACCTGGAGATAGGAAAAAAAATTTGAAATAAAACCTCAAAGCATATACCTATTGGAATAATTTTTAAAAGCATATATTTGATTACTTTAAAATATTCAGTCTTACTATTTAACAAAAGACACCTCGAGTAAAGTAAATATGCAGATGATAGATTGGGAGAATGCATTTGAAATGCCTAAAAGAGACAAGAGAATAATATCCAGACCATATAAGAAACTGTTCCATGTTAACAAGAGCACGACAGAAGATCAGTAGAGAAAAACAGGCAGAGAGTATGGCCAGGCATTTTACAGCAGAGGAATCTAAAAGCCTACAAAAGAAATCAGAGAATGACATATTAAAATCATCAAATATCTTTTTACAGCTGTTCAACTGGGAAAAAATAGGAAGGTAAATAGTAGTAATTGTTGATGGGAATATGGATGTTTGGGAACGCTGGTGTGTTGCTGATAGAATTACAAATTTGATCGAATGTTTAGGTGAGTAGCCTACAGTGATTGTTCGAGGTAATCTATGAATATCATATAACCCAGCAATTTCTCTCCTCGTTACATAATCCAAAGAAATTCTCACAGAAGTCTTTGAAGTGTTTGTTTGTTTGAAGAATTTAGGGGCAATCTGGGTTACCACCCTGGGGGAGTAGATAGATAAAACGCAATGGCAGTTTCACCTTATGGATCACTGTGCCAAATTAGAACCAATAGGCTACCCATATATGGCAATATAAATGGATCTTAAAAACATAGAACCTAGTGAAATAACTGAAAATAGAGCATTTCTGCATTTAAATAGATAAAAAATAGTTGCACAGAATAGCAGCATGTTTTATAAAAATTATACAAACAAAAACGCACATTTAACTAATCTCTAATGAAGTTAGAGAGAATGAATATGAGGAACAAAAGTAGTGAGGGGTTAACAAAGGGAAAGAAAATATTAATATATCATAGTATGTTTAAATCTCATCCATTTTGATAAGTGGAAGAGGAAAACAATTACTAGTAAGTTTTTTTTCTTATGTTTACTTATGTGTCTGTTTATAAAGTATTAGTACACACTTGTTTCTATCTTATAATTGAGAAACGATAATCCAAGGAATTATTAATAAACCCAATGGGTAGAAGACATTGAAATTCCTACCAAAAAAGGAAGGACTATAATCCCCAAGGGTCATAGACAATCAGATAAAATAACCAGTACTAAAAGTGCATAGCTGTTTTTCAGTTTGTCACACACAGTCACCAATCACCAAATAAACGAAGGGTTTGACAGTATTTTCAACAATGATAAATGAACCAAATATCCTCAAGAGGCAGGTGAACTACACAGATTTAATTCCTCATAATCTATTAACCTGCAATTATAAGTGACCTATAATTATAATAAAAACTAATGAGAAAACAAGCGTTAAGTTGTGTTAACCATCCAAAGCTATAGATTATAATGATAAGCTAACGGGTTTGTTACACATCTACAGGATACTAAATATACGCAAAGAACACATCTTGGGGAAGACATTCAGTCACTAATATATAATAATAATAATAATAATAAATATGTGACAAGAGTGAATATCATGTTATTTGTTGAGCAACTATACTTTAATTATAGAAGGAAACTAATCCAGATGACCAATGCTTGGAGTGTTAATCACCTTGAGGAAAGCAGCTAAATTCTGTTCCCCGACCGAAATGCAGTTTATCAAAAAACCCAGCTTCTGTAACTACTGTGGGTCAAAGACATTCTTCTTCTTCTTCTTTAGAGCCTCATAAGAGTATTACAGCCCCCAAAAGAAATAAAAATAATCTTGCTAAAAATCTAAGAAGATTATAAAATAAACATATCAGTAATTCTAGAAAAGTTAAAAAAAGATGCAGAACTGATGTAGAAATAAATGAAACCATACTGATATTCTAGAAAAGCACAATGATGTGTTTTAAAATCACTTTGTTTCTCTCATGTTTAAAATATTGAAATGGCCAAAATAACCAGCAGTTACATTGCAGTTTAAATTGCTTAAATGATCTTAATTAATCAACTTTATAATCAAGTTTTAAAAGTTATTTTTGTTTTTTTCATCCAAAATATTAAGGGGGTACCGGTATTTTGGATTACATGGATCACTTCTATAACATTTGAGTCATGGCTGTAAGTGCGCCTATCACCCAAATAGTGTATCTTGTACTCAATAGGTAGGCGTTCACCCCTCTGCTCCACTCCCGACTCCCACTACTTGATTTCCACTGAGTTTTACTTCCCTCTGTGGACACGTGTGCCAATCAGTTTCAGTTTAATAACAAGTACAACTGGTGTTTGTTCTTTCATTCTTGAGATACTTCACTTAGGATAATGGTCTCCAGTTCCACCTAAATTGTTGCAAAAGGCATCAATTCATCCTTTTTTATAGCTGATTAGTACATCATGATATACATATACCACATTTTGTTAATTCACTCATGAATTGATGGGCACTTGGATTGATTCTACATCTTTGCAATTGTGAATTGTGCTGTAATAAATATTTTAGTGCAGGTGTCTTTTTGATAAAAGGACTTCTTTTCCTTTGGGTAGATGCCAAGTAGTGGGATTGCTGGAGTGAATGGTAGTTCTGCTTTTAGTTCTTTGAGGAATAGCCACACTATTTTCCATAGAGGTTGTACTAAATTATAGTCTCATCAACAGTTTATAAACATTTCTTTCTCTCTGCATCCATGCCAGCACCTATTGTTTCTTGGACTTATTAATTAAAGCCCTTTTATCTGGGGTAGATGATATCTCATTGTGTTTTTAATTGCATTTCCCTGATGATTAGTGATGTTGAGTATTTTTTCATATGTTTTTTGGCCATTTGTCTATCTACTTTTGAAAATCTTTTGTTCATGTGTTTTTGCTCACTTTTTAATAGGATTGTTTTTTATGCTGATTTGTTTGAGTTCTTTGTGGATTCTGGATATTAGCCCTTTATCGGATTATCTCCCATTCTATAATTCATTTATTTGCTCTGATGAACATTTCCTTAGTGCTGTAGAAGCTTTCTAGTGTAATCAGTCCTTTTTTGTTTATTTTGTTGTTGTTGCTATAATTACCTTTGGGGTCTAGTAATAAATTCTTTCCTATGGGAATATCTAGAAGAGTTTTTTTCTACATTTTCTCCTAGAAGTATTATGGTTTTGTGCCTTACATTTAATTCTCTTATTAACTAATCAGTCTAGAATTAATTTTTGCAAGTGGTGAGAGATAAAAATCCTGTTTCATTCTTCTGCATGTGGCTATCCAATTTTCCCAGCACTATTTATTGAATAGGGTTTCTTTTCCCCAGTATATATTATCTCCTTTGTCAAAAATCAGTTGTCTAGATCCCAGCCACAAGCGCTTTCCTGAGAAAGCTTCTGCTTAACTATTAGCAGAAGCCCAAGTTAGCAATTTAAAGTGCCACCTAAGCAGGCTGAGGAGGATTTAAGCTCTCCACCCTGCGGGGTTTGAGAAATCATTAGAGGCCTCTGGTCTCCATTTTCTGCAGCCGTATCAACATTGTGACTAACATATCATACCCCAGAAGATCATCTCGTGCCCAGACAACATCAGCAAGATATATATACTGCTTTGTTTTGGCTTTGTTTTGCTTTGTGTTTTTGTTGTTGTTGTTGTTGTTTGTTTGTTTTTGTTATTGTTCTTTTGTTTTTAATTTCAGCATTTTCCTTAAAGATTTTTCCTTTCTTTTTTCTTTCTTTTATTTCTTCATTTTTCTAGTTTAAATATAATTTTCCATTGTTGCCTTTTTCAACAATTAGAACTTCAATTTTGCTAGTGTTTCTACCCATATTAAT
>CAUYRH010019979.1:0-15162 GCA_963574655.1 Perodicticus potto | reverse complement strand
TACATTGGATACTTTTTCTTCCATTCTTGAGATACTTTGCTAAGAAGAACATTTTCCAGCTCCATCCATGTAAACATGAAAGAGGTAAAGTCTCCATCTTTCTTTAAGGCTGCGTAATATTCCATGGTGTACATATACAATTTGTTAATCCATTTGTGGGTTGATGGGCAGTTGGGCTTTTTCCATGACTTAGCAATTATGAATTGGGAATAAACATTCTGATAATTTGTGATCTTTATTTCTCTCTCTCTTTCTTTCTTGTGACAGTATCATTTTGTCGCACTGGGTAGAGTGCCATGGTATCATTGTAGTTTACAGCAATCTCCAACTCCTGGGCCTAAGCGATCCTCTTGCCTCAGCTTTCCCGAGCAGCTGGGACTAAGGTGCCCACCACAATGCCTGGCTGTTTTTAGAGATAGGTCTTGCTTTGCTCAGGCTGGTCTCAAACTCCTGAACTCAGGCAAACCTGGCCCCTACTAATTCTCAGGAGAGCTTTGGGCTCACAATACGAAGTTGGGAGTTTTACACCCAGATACTGTAGAAGTGAGTAGATGAATGACCACTTAGTAGGAAAGAGTAAAATGAGACGATGCCTAGGACTGATCCCTTAGGAAATCTGACCTTTAGGGGATCTGCTGAGGAAGAGTAGAGGAGAAGGAGAAAATTGAGTCTCTTAAAATGAGGGAATGAACACGGAAATAATGAGTCGTGCATGTGCACAAAATTTTAGTTGTAAATATATTGATTATACTTTCTATTAAAAATAGGAAGCAGCATTAAGAATGTATAGTGATGGAGAGTATTGGTAAAGTATTTAATGTCTAGACAATAAAATATCCAAGGAGCTTTAAATACGATGTTATTAAGGAATATGTTCTGTAATGAAAACATGTTTGTAATGTGTTTTAAATGCAGGTTATAAAATACTATGTATTTTGCTTTTTTCCAAAAAAAGGAGATAAAAGTGTCCAGGAACATATATAGTATTAACACAGGTTATCTCCTGGTGGACGGGAAATGGATGACTTAAATTTTCTTCCTTGTGTTTGTCTAAATCTTCCTTAATAATATGAACTGCTTTCATAATAAAATGTTTTCATATATCCTCTTCCAAAGTAAAGCAAAAATAATTAAAATAATGATACGTAAAACCCGATTGAGGAAAATTATAGTATAAAATTTGGCTCTGAACTGCCTGGCCACTGTGACAAAGGGATAGAATGTGTGGATGAAATAACACTATTTTCTAGTAGGAAGAAGATCTCCGATTTGTCAAGACAGAGATTATTCCTGGCCCCCAGAGTGAGTGGAAGAGATGCATGTTGCCGTCCGAAGCCATTTCACATGGACTATGGAGATGTTCTTACATCTTAGTGAAAACAGTGAGCGTATTTTTAAATGTAGGTTCTGCAGTTACGCAGGCAGAGGGTGGATTCCTATTTATGGTTTAGGTGGTAAGCTTCCTCATTATTTGGTGCCACAAGGTTGTGACGTTTGTAGTATCTTGAGAATAGGGTGGTTGACATTCCCTTAGACCAGAATCTCTCACATTTCCGGATGATTTGTAACCACCTGATTCATTAAGCCTGGCCGGGGTCAAGAAATCTGCATGTTATGACAGTTCTCCAGGGGATTCTGATGTTTAACTATATAGGGGAATTTGTGCAGTCTTCTATTCTTTTGGATGATCATGTCAGTAGGTTTCATTGAGAGTTAATCTCCTTGTATAAATAAATTGTTCAAGGCATGAAGCTCTCCAAGAGGAATTCAATGGAGTGGTTCAGAGCCCATGTTCTGCCTTGTAGGGCTATTGGGATTAAATGAGATAATGTGTACCAAATGATTACTCCTGTGTCTGGCACATGGAGCATTTAATACATGTCAGTTTTATTACTAGAAAACATTAATTGTGGGCTGAGACTCTGACAGCACCCTCAGTGCATGCACCTGTTCCATTTACCTGCCCTTCAGTGTTATTTCTTGGATCAGAATGACAGGGCATGTGACATGAGGACTCTTATTCTGTCTTACTAACCCCCCCTTTACAGAGGTAGAATGTCTCACTCCATCTTGTTGACCAGAAATATTCCTGAATTTCTTCCCTTAGATTTGTCTCAGTGGTGTAGCTTGAGTTAGATTTGAAGTTAGCAGCAAGTAAAATAAACTCTATTACCCTGAATTAAATAAGAAACAACTCAGTTTTCTCAAGTAACCTTCAGTCCATAGGTAGGTAATTCAGACTAGTCACCTGCTCAGGGAAAGTGGCTGCATCTGTGTTCCTCCCAAAGGCATGGGAGAGGCCCAGGGTAAGATGTTCATACTAGTCAAGTCTGTTTTTATCAGTGAAATAATAGTTCTGAGTTTTTTACCTAATGTTCTTTTGATTACCTCCAGCCAGAACTGGGCCATATGGTTGCCACTAGTTGAAAGGGGAGGTAAACATTTTAACTTGCCCCCTCGCTATAGGGAAAACAATGAGATTGGTCTTAGAAGCATGAAGGAGAAAAAGGACGCTTGACTAGGCAACTAGCCACGTCTCCCACAGTGCTTCTGAGCAAATATTTCTCTCTTGAGTAAGATGGCTAAGGGCATGGCCACAGTGAAAACAATTCTGATTCTAGAATTCAGGCTACCTGTAATTATATTCCAAAAGAAGATATTCTGAAAAGAAGAGTTTTAAAAGATGAAATTGGAACCAAGTGAGATTTCCCCTTTTGTCTTATTGGGGAATATATCAGTTCAGGCACATTAATATCTCTTCTTTAAAACTCACAGTGTGGGCGGCACCTGTGGCTCATCCAGTAGGGCGCCAGCCCCATATACCGAAGGTGGCAGGTTCAAACCTGGCCTCAGTTGAACTGCAAAACAGAAAAATAGCCGGGCGTTGTGGCAGTCACCTGTATTCCCAGCTACTCGGGAAGCTGAGACAAGAGAATTGCCTAAGCCCAGGAGTTGGAGGTTGCTATGAACTGTGTGACACCATGCCATTTTACAAGGGTCTACAAAACAAAACAAAACAAACAAAAAAAACCCCAAAATAAAACTTACAGTGACATGGACATGAAAATGTGTGTTGCTGGCTGGGCGAGGTGGCTCACGTCTGTAATCCCAGTGCTCTGGGAGGCCAAGGAGGGTGGATTGCCTGAGCTCAGGAGTTTGAGACTAGCCTGAGCAAGAGCAAGACTCTCTCTAAAAAAGAGCCAGGCATGTGGCAGCTACCAGGGAGGCTGAGGCAAGAGAATTGCGTTGAGCCCAAGAGTTTGAGGTTGCTGTGAACTATGACACCATGACCCTCCACCGAGGGCAACAATGTGAGACTCTATCTCAAATACAAAAATGAAAACAAAAGAAAATGTGTATTTTGTATGTTTTCCCCCATTTAAAAAAATTTGGTAAAATACATGTAACATAAAATTTATCATTTTAGCCATTTTAAATATGTATTCGTATTGTTATGCAATCATTACCACCGTCCTTCTCCAGAACTTCTCATGTTGAAAAACTGAAAATCTATACCCGTTAAGCATTAAGTCCTGACTCCCCTCTCCCTCTCAGCCCTTGGCAACCACTGTGCTCCTTTCTGTTCCTGCAAGTTTTGCTCGGTACTTCATGTAAGTGCTGTCATACCATAGCTGTCCTTATCGGACTGGTTTATGTCTCTTAGCACAATGGCCTCTGTGTGCATCTACATTTTAGCTTTTGTCAAAATTCTCTTCCTTTTCAAGACTGAATAATATTCTATTGTAAGTATATTTTGCTAATTCATCGATCTGTTCACGGGCACTAGGGTTGCTTTTTTTTTTTTTTTTGAGACATGCTTTCACTTTGTCACCCTGGCTAGAACGCAGTGATGTCATCACAGCTCACCGCAACATCAAATGCCTGGGCTCGGTGATCCTCCTGTCCCAGTCTCCTGAGCAGCTGGGATGACAGGCTCAGCCACGACATCCAGCTAATTTTTCTATTTTGAGTAGAGACGGAGTCTCACTCTTGATCACGCTGGTCTCCAACTCCTGATCTCAAGCAGTCCTCTTGCTTAGCCTTCCAGGGTGCTGAGATGACAGGCGTGAGCCCCAGTGCCTGACCATGCTGCCTTTTAGGTATTGTGAAGAATGCTTCAATGAATATGTGTGTACAGATATCTCCTTCAGACCCTGCTTTCAATTCTTTTGGGTATATTATTACATGTGCATTTAACTCAGACCCAGTTTCTCTTTGACAGGACCCAAGGTCATGGTGGACACAGATTATCCATCCAAACCTTTTTGTTCGATTCATTCTTGCTAACCTCCAGGAAAACATTGTCACCATGAATTATATTTCGTGTAGTCCATAGGATCAGGAAAGGAAGGGAATAATTGTAGTGTTCCCAGAAGACACCAGTCATTGTACCGCCCTGGTGTAAAAGGACACTAGGTTTTATGGTGCCATTAGGAAGGAAACAAGAAAGAAAACAGAGAACATTATCCTTCCTTGCAAAGTCACGTTGACTGTGCACGTGGATTACTATCTGAGGTTCTGGTCTCCTACTTAAATGATTTAACAGTGAAAGGTATTCTATTGAAGGAAACCCAAGCCCTGGAGTGAATGCTTTTGTTGTTTTTGTAAAACTGACTAAAATGATTAGTACCTGTCAGTTTAACAGGATAAAAGTGGAAAGAAGATGTAATTTTCAGCTATAAGCTTACTTATTTCAGGAGAGTTTATTTCATAAACTGACTCTTCTAATCTTCAACTGTTAAATTAATCTGGACTTTTTGAAGCTTGAAATATGTTTAAGGCAAATGAAAGGAAGACCTATTTTACACTGAAGATAATTATCAACTTTCCTATACATGGTGATGGTTCAGACTGAATTTACAAATTTTTTAAACAGGCAAATGGGTGTTAGGCTGGGGTGGCTCCCGACGGGAATCCTAGTGCTCTGGATGGCTGAGGTAGGAGGATGGCTTGAGCTCAGGAGTTCAAGACCCAGCCTGAGCAAGAGCGAGGCCATCTCTACTGAAAATAGAGACATTTGGCTCAGCGCCTGTGGCTCAACGGGCTAAGGCGCCAGCCACGTACCTGAGCTGACGGGTTCGAACCCAGCCCGGGCCCGCCAAACAACAATGACGGCTGCAACCAAAAAATGGCTGGGCCTTGTGGCGGGTGCCTGCAGTCCCAGCTACTTGGGAGGTGGAGGCAAGAGACTCACTTGAGCCCAGGAATTGGAGGTTGCTGTGAGCTGTGATGCCACAGCACTCTATCCAGGGTGATAGTTTGAGGCTCTGTCTCAAAAAAAATAAAATTCTTCCATTACTATTTCTTATTGGGATTCAGCTAATTTTTTTGTAGTATATCATTTTAATTTCCTTCTACTTTCCATTCTGTATATATTTTTCGTTATCCTCTTACAGTTACCTTGAGGATTACAATTAATATCTCAAACTTTTGGGCAGCACCTGTGGCTCAGTGAGTAGGGCGCTGGCCCCATATACCGAGGGTGGCAGGTTCAAACCTGGCCCCAGATAAACTGCAATAAAAAATAGCCAGGCGTTGTGGCCTGTAGTCCCAGCTACTCGGGAGGCTGAGGTAAGAGACTGCCTAAGCCCAAGAGCTGGAGATTGCTGTGAGCTGTGATGACACTGCACTCTACCAAGGGCAAGTGTCTCTAAAAAAAAAAAAATGAAAAAAAAACTCAAATTTATAAAAACTTTCAATAGTTTACACTCTGTGCCTAGACATCTCCATTTCTCCCTCATTGTGTTATTTTCACAGATGCATTGTAGTCCCATTAACATAAATCTATAATTATTGTTTTATATTTACCATTTAATTAATATAGGAAAAAGAGAAGTCGCAAACCAAAGCAAAAGTATAATAATATTCTATTTTATATTTACCTATGAAGTTATCTTTTCTAATATTCTTTATTTTTTCTTAAGGCTTCAAGATACTATTTGGTTTCCTTTCATTTTTGCCTGAAGGATTTTCAGCCATAGCATTTCTTATATAGTACATCTACTGGTAATGAATTTCCTCAGCTTTTGTTTGTCTGGGAATACCTTAATTTCTCTTTCATTCTTGAAGTATGCAGCTATCCCTCATTTTATTGTGTTTTGCATTATTGTACTTTGCAGATACTGGGTTTCTTATAAATTGAAAGTTAGAGGCAACCCTACATCCAGCAAGCCTGTCAGCACCATTTTTTCAAGAGCATGAGCTCACTTCATGCCTCTGTGTCATATTTGATGCTTCTTCCATTATTTCAAACTTTGCTTTGTTATATTTTTTCTGGTAATCTGTGATCAGTGATGTTTGATGCTACTATTGTTATTATTTTAGGATGCAAAAAACTTTGCCCATATAAAATGGTAAACTTGATAAATACTGTGTGTACTCTGACTGCTGACGAACACTTCTTGATCTTGGACATCTAATCCACAGAATCGTAAGAAAATACATTTCTGGCCAGGCACGGTGGCTCATGCCTGTAAGCCTAGCACCCTGGGAGGTTGAGGCACGCGGATGGTGTGAGCTCACCGGTTCAAGAACAACCTGAGCAAGAGCAAGACCTCATCTCTAAAAATAGCTGAGAGTTGTGGCAGGTGCCTGTAATTCAGCTATTTGGGAGGCTGAGGCAAGAGCATTGCTTGAGCCCAAGAGTTTGAGGTTGCTGTGAGCTATGAAGACCCAGGGTAACAAAGTGAAACTCTGTCTCAAAAAAAAGGAACAAAAAGGAAAATAAATTTATCATGTTTAAGCCACCAGTATGTGGTACTTTGTTATGGCAGACCCAGCAAACTAATATAGGAGAGAGTGAACAAGGACATGAAAAGGATGTTAGAATAATTGGAAGCTGTGCTAAAGACTGCCTACCATAGGGCTGTTGAAATCTTCAACCATAATTGTAGATATCCCTAGTTTTCCTACATTTATGCCAATTTTTACTCTATATATTATGAAGCTCTGTTATTAAGTGCAAAAGCATACAGAGTTGTTATATAATGTAGATGAATCTATCCTTTTATCCTTATAAAACAACTGCTTGTATTCCTGGTTTTATTCTTTGGTATTCTGTTTTGTATCAATTTAGCTATTCCAACTTTCTTTTGATTGCAGTTATCATACTATATCTTTATGCTTCTAACCTATTTGAGTTTTTTAAAAATTTAAAGAGGGGCTTGGCGCCTATGGCTCAGGTGGCTAAGGTGCCAGCCACATACACCTGAGCTGGCAGGTTCGAACCCAGCCTGGGCCCACCAAACAATGACAGCTGCAACCAAAAAATAGCCAGGCGCCTGTGGTCCCAGCTACTTGGGAGGCGGAGGCAGGAGAATCGCTTGAGCCCAGGAATTGGAGTTTGCTGTGAGCTATGATGCCAAGGCACAATACCCAGGACGGCAGCTTGAGGCTCTGTCTCAAAAAAAAAAAAAAATTTAAAGAGGGTTTCTTCATATGTAGAATGACAGCATGTGTTTGGGTCATGTTTTTAATTTATCTAATCTATGCCAGTTTCTCTCATTGGTTCTATCATGTATACATACATACAGACAATATAAAAACCAGAAATAAAGTGTATATATAATTCTGCTATTTTATCATACATGTAGATTCATGCAACTACCACTGTACAGGAACTATTTCATCACCACAAAGATTTGTCTTCTGCTGTTCTTTTGTCATCACACATTTGTCCCCTCCCCACCATCCCTAGCTCCTGGTAACCACTAACCTATTTTCCATATTTACAATCTTATCATTTCAAGAATGTTATATAATAGACTCATACAGTGTACGTCCTTTTGAGATTGGTCTCTTTCATTGATTCAGCATAATGTTCTTCACGTCCACTCAAGTGGTTGCATGTATCAATAGTTCATTCCCTTTTATTGCTAACTAGCATTCTATGGTATGACTATACCACAGTTTAACCATCCACCTCCTGGAGGAATCTAGATTGTTTTGGTTTTGGTTATTATAAATAAAATTGCTATCAACATTAATGTACAGATTATTGTGTGAACATGAGTCTTTATTTCTCTGGGATATATGCCCAGGGATCCAATTGCTGGCTTGTATGTAGTTGCATATTTAGTTTTTAAATAGACTGGCATATTACTTTACAAAGCACTGTACCATTTCAGATTCCCACTAGCAATGTATAAGAGATCCACATTCTCCATATTATTGCTAGCTTTTGGTATTTTCACTTTTTTATTTTTTTGGAGACAGAGTCTCACTCTGTCATCCTGGCTAAAGTGATCACATGATGGTGTGATCATAACTCACCATGAGCTTGAAATCCTGGGCTCATGTGATCCTCCTGCCTCAGCCTCCATAGTAGGTGGGACTACCAGCATCTGCCAAAATGCCTGGATAATTTTTATTTATTATTGTTTGGGATTCATCAAGGGTACAGAGAATTAGGTTACACTGATCGCATTTGTTAGGTAAAGTCCCTCTTATAATTATGTTGGACCCCAAGAGGTGTGCCATACACTGTGACCCCTCATCTCCCTCCCGCTTCCCCCAGGCTAAATTTTTCTATTTTTAGTAGAGACAGGATGTTGCTCTTGCTCAAGCTGGTCTTAAACTTCTGATCTCAAGGGATCCTCTTGCCTTGGCCTCCTAGAGTGCTAGGATTACAGGTGTGAGCCACCATGCCCAGCTACTCATATTATGCTTCTTTTATGAAACTTATATTGACTGTAGCTCATTGGCATTTCCATAAAATTTTTAGGATAGTACAAAAATATCTTACACTTTTGAGGACAGGAGTTTAAGATTATCCTGGGAAATATAGAGACTGTCTCTTACAAAAAAAATTAACCAGCCAATTTTCATGTAGTTGTAGTCCTAGCTACTCAGGAGGCAAAGGGAGGATGATTCCGTGAGCCCATGAGTTTGAGGTTATAGTCAACTATTATCATTCCACTGCACTCCAGCCTGGGCAACAGAGTGAGAGTTTTTTTCTAAAATAAATAAAAAAAAAATAATAATTTAGATAGGCTCTCTGGTCCCTCCATTCGTCAGGCAGCTGTATCCCCGAGGCGCTATGGTGAAAGTAAAGGTCAGAATAAACGGCTTTGGTCGTATTGGGTGCCTGGTCACCAGGGCTGCTTTTAACTCTCGCAAAGTAGATATTGTTGCCATTCATGACCCCTTCATTGACCTCAACTACATGGTCTACATGTTCCAGTATGATCCCACTCATGGCAAATTCCATGGCACAGTCAAGGCTGAGAACGGGAAGCTTGTCATCAATGGAAACCCCATAACCATCTTCCCTGGAGCAAGATCCCACCAAAATCAAAAGGGGTGATCCAGGCACTGACTATGTTGGCATCTTCACCACCATGGAGAATGCTGGGGCTCACCTACAGGGGGGTGCCAAAAAGGTCATCATCTCTGCCCCTTCTGCTGACGTCTCCATGTTTGTGACGGGTGTGAACCACAAGAAGTATGAAAACAGCCTCAGCATTGTCAGCAATGCCTCCTGTACCACCAACTGCTTAGCCCACTTGGCCAAGGTCATACATGAAAACTTTGGCATGGAGGGACTCATGACCACAGTCCACGCCATCACTGACACCCAGAAATCTGTGGATGGCTGCTCTGGAAAGTTCTGGCATGATGGTCATGGGGCTCTCCAGAACATCATCCCTGCCTCAACTAGTGCAGCCAAGGCTGTGGACAAAGTCATCCCTGAGCTAAATGGGAAGCTCAACAGCATGGCCTTCTGTGTCTCCACTGCCAACCTGTTGGTCATGGATCTCACCTGCTGTCTGGAAAAGGCTGCCAAATATGATGATATCAAGAAGGTGGTGGAGCAGGCATCGGAGGGCCCCCTCAAGGGCATCCTGGGCTACATGGAGCACCAGGTCGTCTCCTTTGATTTCAGGAGTGATACGTATTCTTCCACCTTTGATGCTGGGGCTGGCATTGACCTCAATGACCACTTTGTCAAACTCATTGCCTGGTATGACAATGAATTTGACTATAGCAACAGGGTGGTGGACCTTACGGCCCACATGGCCTCCGAGGAGTAAGAGCCCCCAGACCACAAGCCCCAGCCAGAGCATGAGAGGAAGAGAGAGGCCTTCAGCTGCTGGGGTGCCCCTGTTTACTCAGTCCCCCATCTCACTGCGAATCTCCCTTTGGGGACACCTGTGGCTCAGTGAGTAGGGCACCAGCCCCATATACCGAGGGTGGTGGGTTCAAACCTAGCCCTGGCCAAACTGCAACAACAACAACAAAAAAAGAATCTCCCCTCAACACAGTTTCCACACCAGACCCCCTAAAGAACGGAAGGGGCTTAGGGAACCCAACCTTGACGTGTAACATCCATAAAGTTCCCTGAATTCAGCCAAAATAAATTAAGAATTTAGATAAAATGAATGTCCTGGCTCGGCACCTGTGGCTCAATGGGCTAAGGCGCCAGCCATGTACACCTGAGCTGGCGGGTTCGAATCCAGCCCGGGCCCGCCAAACAACGACGGCTGCAACCAAAAAAAAAATGGCCAGGCGTTGTGGTGGGCGCCTGTAGTCCCAGCTACTTGGGAGGCGGAGGCAAGAGACTTGAGCCCAGGAATTGGAGGTTGCTGTGAGCTGTGATGCTATGGCACTCTAACCAGGGTGACAGCTTGAGGCTCTGTCTCAAAAAAAAAAAAAAAAAATGAATGTCCTTACTATGTTGAGTCTTCTGCAGTATCTTTTGTCTCTATTTCTTTTCTTTTTTTTTTATTGCAGTTGTCATTGTTGTTTAGCTGGGCCTGGGCCAGGTTCGAACCCACCACAAAGTGCTATGGGCACCGAGGCTTTTGACTCTATTTCTTTTTTGAGATGGAGTCTCTTCTCTGTCACCCTAAGATTGTGGTGGTGTCATAGCTCACAGCAATCTCAAACTCCTGGGTTCAAACAATCTTCCTGCCTCAGCCTCCCAAACAACTGGGACTACAGGTGCCTGCCACCACACCCTGCTAGTTTTTTTCTATTTTTAGTAGAGATGAGGTGTTTTTCTTACTCAGGCTGGTCTTGAACTCCCGAGCTCAAGCAATCCATCTGCCTGGGCCTCCCAGAGTGCTAAGATTACAGGCATGAGCCACGATACCCAGCCTTGTCTCTGTTTCTTTAAACATGACTTCTATGATTTCTTTCATCAGTATTTCATAGTTACCAGCATATAAATTCTGTGCATGTTATGTTAGACTTATACCTAATATTATATTTTTGTGAGTAACTATATTTTAATTTTTATCTCCATGTGTTGATTGCCAAGTATATAGAAATACAATCTATCCTCGAATGTTTATTTTGTATACTGTGACATTGCTGAACTCATTTATTAATTCTGAGAGTTTTTTTTGTTTTATTTTGTTTTTTGTAGATTCCTTGGTATTTTCTATGTAAACTATCATATTATCTGTATGTAGGTAGAATTTTATTTCTTCCTTTCCCTCTGTATGCTTTTTCTTTCCATATTGTATCGACTAGAATTTCCAGTATTTTGTTGAATAGCAGCATAATGAATATTCATGGTCTATTCTTTGCTTAGGGGAAAATCATTTAGTCATTCACCAGTAAGTATAATGTTGACTGTAGGGCAGGGAGTATTGTAGATGGTCTTTAACAAGTCAGGGAAATTCTTCATCTATTCCTATTTTTCTGAGAGTTTTTCTCATGAACAGGGGCTGAATTTTGTCAAATACTTTTCCTGCACTAATTTGTACAATCATAGGATTTTTCTCTTTTAGCCTGATTTTTTTTTTGTTTTTTTGAGACAGAGTTTCACTTTGTCACCCTCAATAGTGTCATGGCCTCATAGCTTACAGCGACCTTAAACTCTTGGGCTGAAGCGATTCTCTTGCCTCAGCCTCCCAAGTAGCTGGGACTACAGGTGCCCGCCACAACACTCAGCTATTTTGTTGTTGTTGTTGCCATTGTGCTGGCCACAACGCCTGGCTATTTTTAGAGACAGGGTTTCACTCTCCCTCAGGCTGACCTTGAACTCAGTCTCCCAGAGTGCTGGGATTACAGGCAAGAGTTGATTGCACCTGGCCTTTTAGCCTGATTTTGATCTTCCAATATTGAACTAGACTTGTATTCCTGGAATAAACCCCACTTAGTTATGATGTATACTTCTTTTTAATATGTTGGGTTTTTTATTTCCTAATATTTTGTTAAGTATCGTTGTGCCTATATTCATCAGGCATATTGGCTAGTTTCTTATTTTTGTACTATCTTTGGTTTTGGTATCATGGTAATACTGGATCATAAAATTAATTGAAAGGAGTTAGTTCAGGCTGCTATAACAAAGTACCATGGACTGGGTGGTTTGCAACAGGAATTTATTTCTCACAGTTCTGGAGACTGGAAGTTATAGATCAAGGTGCTAGCAAGTTTGGATTCTGGTGAAGGTCCTTCTCTAGATTCCAGAATGCCAACTTCTCATTGTATCCTCTCATGGTAGAAAGACAGCAAGCGATTTTTCTTACCCCTGTGTAAAGGTACTAGTCCTATTCACAAGTTCTTCACCTTCATGACCTAATTATTCTCCAAAGGTATACCTCCAAACGTTATCACATTACGGATTAGATTTCAACATAGATTCTTGGGGTAATGTAAGCATTCAGTTCATAATAGAAAGTATTTCCTTCTCTTTTCTGCTCTGGAAAAAGATTGTGTAGAATTTATATATATATGCATATATATATATAATATATATATATTTTTGAGACAGGGCCTCAAGCTGTTGCCCTGGGTAGAGTGCCATAGCATCACAGCTCACAGCAACCTCATCTCTTGGGCTTAAGTAATGTTCTTGCCTCAGCCTCCCGAGTAGCTGGGACCACAGGTGCCTGCCGCAATGCCTGGCTATTTTTTTGTTGCAATTTGGCTGGGGCTGGATTGGAACCCAACACCCTCAGTAAATGGGGCCAGCACCCTACTCAATGAACTACAGGCACCGCCCTGCAATTGTACATTTGTGTTTTTCTCTGTTCAGTTCTATCATTTTTTTTTCCGTTTTTTTTCTTTTCTTTTTTTTTTTTTTATTAAATCAGAGCTGTGTATAGTAATGCAATCATGGGGTACAATGTGCTGGTTTTATATACAATTTGAAATGTTTTCATCAAACTGGTTAACATAGCCTTCATGGCATTTTCTTAGTTATTGTGTTAAGACATATTCTACACTTAGTAAATTTCACATGTACCCTTGTAAGATGCACTGTAAGGGTGGCCCCACCAATTACTCTCTCTCCACCCATCCTCACCCCCTCCCCTCCCCTCCTTCTCTCCTTTCCTCTTCTTCCTGGGCTATAATTGGCTTATAGCTTTCATATGAAAGCTATAAATTAGTTTCATAGTAGGGCTGAGTACATGGGATACTTTTTCTTCCATTCTTGAGATACTTTGCTAAGAAGAATATGTTCCAACTCCAACCATGTAAACATGAAAGAGGTAAAGTCTCCATCTTTCTTTAAGGCTGCATTGACTGACCCTTGGACTGGCCAGGCCCAGGTCCTCTGGACTGAAGTATCACTCAGCCAACTAGTGTTTTCTTGTGGTGGGTGAAGTATAAGACCTCCCTGCTAAGTCTCTCTGGAGTAAGGGGGGACAGATGAAGGTCAGGCAGCTGTTGAGACAGGATATCAGGCAGCTGTTGAGACAGGATATTCTGTAGCTGGTGAGGCAAGAATCGGATAAGCATAGGGTTCAACCACAGAGTCAGAATAGCAACAGAAAGGGGCTCTGTTGGGGGGGGACTGGGATCATGCAAGGATTGTTAGACCCAGCAGGTTTCTAAGTCCGGTCTGCGTGTGATTCAGTGCTCCCCACAGAGAATATGGAAGGAAATTACCGCTTGTTATCCACAGGGCCAGAACTGATCTAGGGTTTCATGCATATTATCTCACTTAAGCCCCACAGCAATCCTGTGAGGTAGTTTCCTTTTCCCCCTTTAATTTCATAGGTAGGCAAATTGAGGCTTAGAGGGTTCCTTTGTGTGAGATGACATAAACAGTGCATAGCACGCGTGGGATTTTAACCAGGATCATCTGACTCCACATCCCACACATTTGTCAGAATGGTGTTCTCCCTGGAGGACGCTGGCCGGGAGTGGGAACAGGTAGAAAGGGCAGATCACCTGAAAAGCCGCTCAGGGAAAACAGTTGCCAGGGAGGCTGAGGCAAGCTGGTGCTGGCATCCGGCCTCAGTGGGGGCTTTGCTTGCTCTCCGAGGGGTTCGTAATGCCATCCTTTCTTCCCTGGACTGCTGTGTGACAGCATTCACAACTCTTTCCTTGGTAGGAAGTCTTTGAATTCCAGGGGCTAATCGGGAAGGAAGAGGACAGATCTCATAGAGAAGACTCATTTATGAAACACATGTATAAACACTGTGCCCCTTATATTTCTGCTTTCCCCTTGTTTCAACATCCTCTCCCTCCCCAGCTTTGCCACATTGGGCTGATAGAATTTAGGCCACCTGTCCCCTGGCTGGGCCGGACTAAAGCCCTCCCAGGACCCACTTAGCCAAACCAAACCTCTGTGAGTTAGCCATGCACATCACATCCTGCAGTGTTTACATGCTGAATAGTTTATGATTTGCTCTACATCTGATCAGGCAGAGTCAACTACCAAAACTGCTGATCCGTGGAAACTTCACAGCCTTTCTGGGCATAATAATGGCCACAGCTACAGCTTATTCAAAGAGAGAAACAGCCTTTGATGAGCTGTGCAAGGACAAATTAAGACGTGACTTTCACCCGGCATCTAGATCATGGCCGGCTGCTCCAGGCTTTACTCCCCAAAAATGGGGCTGGGGGAACTGGGGAGGCTTCAGCCATACCCTTCTAAATAGGGGCAGAAAGACCAGGGCCTAAAGCTGAGCAGAGCACTGAGGACTTTTCAGTGTATCAGAAGTGAGAGAGCACGTTGCTAAGGCAACTCTATCATCTCTTCTCTTCCAACCTGTGCCAGAGTTGAATAACTGTCCCTAAGTTTCCATTATCTACTCCATTAGTAATAGAAACCCTAATTTTTAGGGTGGGTGGGACTCTGGTGGACTGAAATAAATTCTATATTTCCCAACCTCTTCCAGTGGGATGTGGTTATGTATCTAAGTTCTGGACAATGAGATGAAAGAAGAATTACCATGTTAAACTTCTAAGAAACATCCTTCA
>CAUYRH010019976.1:0-35748 GCA_963574655.1 Perodicticus potto | reverse complement strand
TCAATGTCTTTATATAGTGATTAAGAAAATGCCATAAAGGCTATCTCTCACAGTACGATCAAAATGTTTCTGATTGTATATGAAGCACATTCTGCCCTATGATTGCACCAATGTACACAATTATGATTTAATAAAATTATTAAAAAAAAAAAAAAAGAAAGAAAGAAAAGCCTTGGGCGAGGACAGGGGAACAGAGCTTAGTTCTCTGAAGACCATACCAGGCCAGCCATGGACTATCTCCTTTGGAACCTCTTTTACATAAAACCAAATAAACTTCTGTCTTGTTTAAGCCATGTTGTTTGGCAGGAGGGGGACATTTATGTTGGTACTAAATTTAATTCTAACTGATGTAACTATTATGTTAGAATATATATGTGTGTGTGTGTGTGTGTGTGTGTGTATTTCCCTTGGCTACTAGCTGTTAATTATTAAAGCAAGTTCCCTCATTCTTTCTTATATTTTTTTGACCTACATTGCTCCTTACATATTCAAGCACAAGGACAGGATAGCATGAACAATCAAATGCGGAAAAGGTGGATGCCTCAACATTGCAGGGGGGATGCAATAAGGTCCTTTAACTCTCTTTAGCCATTGATTGACAGTTGAGGATTCTGGCCAACTCCAAACACCCAAAGAGAAGAAAAAATTCCACAGAAACAGTGAAGTACTTCACATTCAAAAACTAGAACCAATTCTGGCTGTGCATACAACACATAAAAGCTCTGTATCACATTTGCTGTGGGGATATCGTCTATGAAACACCTTATCTCAGAAGCATCTCTCAACCATTCTTAAACACCAAGCATGGTCACAGTTCAAAGAAAAGGTCAAAAAGGTAAATAATCTGAGCTCAGCACCTATGGCTCAAGCAGCTAAGGCCTCAGCCACATACACCTGAGCTGGCGGGTTCGAATCCAGTCCAGGCCCGCCAAACAACAATGACAGCTCTGACCAAAAAAAAAAAAAAAAATAGCCAGGCATTGTGGCGGGCGCCTGTAGTCCCAATTATGTGGGAGGTGGAGGCAAGAGCATTGCTTGAGCCCAGGAATTGGAGGTTGCTATGATCTGTGATCACACGGCACTCTGTTCAGGGTGACAGCTTGAGGCTCTGTCTCAAAGAAACAAAGGTAAATAACTCTGGAGTAAATAACTCAGAAGGAATTAGCAAATGCCTTCTATGGACTTTTACTACAGATTGCAGTGAGAAGGTCCATAGGCACATTGACACTTGCCACAGAGGAATTGAGAAACCTTAATGGAAGCTAGACTGATGCTGAGAACCAAAATGATGCTACTAAGTAGCTAGAGACTGGCACACTCCGGTCTGGTGCTTCAAATATTGCCTAACACGAGAAACTAAAAATTCTGAGAACAATTCCAAGAAAACAAGCATTGGGTCATCAGAAGAACAGCTTCCGTTTACCACATGCCAGGCGCTGCCGTAAGCCCACTGCATCCACGCTCTCGCTGCATCCTCATGACACAACAGTGGGTAGTCACTGTTCCCTCTGTCTGACAGATTCAGAAACTGAGTATCCATGAAACGAGGTCACTTACTCAAAACTCGTAAGTGGTAGTCCCAGAATAACAGTAGATTAACTATGCTATGGGGTTATTTCCCCTTGGTGTGAAGATGTTTAAAAAATACTACTTACTGTGTTTAGTTTTTAAAAACGTATTCTTAGTGGAAGAAGAACTGTACCAAACTTCCACTAGGAATAAGTTTTAAAAATAGAACAAAGTAAGTAGTATTTTTTAAACATCTTCAGACAAAAGCAATGAACAGTCACAGGACCAAGATTCTTGGTTCTAGAGAAAAATCCTAAAGAAGGAATTATAGAAAGGCATGTCTAGTATTGGGAGCTGCTCCTCACTTAGGGGCACTGGGTAATTCTGAAAGAACAAGTGAGAGATTGAGAAGGTGAACAGTGCTTTTGGTAAACTTAGTGGCTGAGGGGGAAATTGGATTTCAGGGCCTTCACATAGAAAGACTTGTGATGAATTCCTCAGACTTTGCACTGGAATCCCCAATTAATTCATAAATAACTTGCAGAACACTGTAACAGGAACATTCTAACCTGAAAGACAACCCTTCATGGTGCCTGAAGCCCGGCATCTCAGCTGCATCCTTTGGAAATACCTTAGGTTCCTACTCTAGCCATCAGCCAGATGCACATATAAATCCTCCTGGAAGAAAGCCAGAGCCTCATAGCATCTCCATTTCATTATTTCATTTTAAATACTTTGTAGAGCACTCAATCAAAATCAGCCATTGTCAAAAGGCAAGATAACAATGTGACAAGAGAAACCAAGAAGACAACTGACAATAAAAATCAGCCCGCAGGAAATCCAGAGAAAGGAAAGAGAAAATATGGACTTAAAAAAAAAATTACTGTTTGAGGAGTGAGAAGTCAATACAGTAGAACCTCCATAGCCTACAACCTCCTTACATTGACCACTACCTTACGTTGACCTGATTTTCATAGACCAGACATGTACCACATGTACACAACAGGACATAGGTCTAGTTCCTCGTGTTGACCGCCTCTGTATGTTAACCAGTTTGTTATAGTTCATTGGGTGACCCATGTACAGAGATTCTACTGTGTTTAAAACTAACAGAAGTCTTCAAATTATAAAAGGACCAAGTGGGAAAATTTTATAACTAAAATTTTCATAACTGAAATTAAGAACCCCAAGAATAGATTTAACAACAAATTACACATATTTGAGGAGTATATTAGGGCTCAAGAAGACAGCATCCATGGTAAAGCATCAAGATACAAAAGTATAGAAAAATACAGAAAAGGACATACAAGAGAAGTAGGATAAGATGAAAGGGCCTCGCATACACGTAATCATCCCAGCAAAGAAGAGAGAGAGTGGATCAGAAGGAAAATGTGGGAACACAAGGACCAAGAATTTTCCAAAACTGTTTAAAGATCTCAAAGTTGTAAATGAAACCCAAGTTCAATGACTTAAAGTACATACGAGTACAACACATAGATACGCTGTTTTCAAACTGTGGGAAACCAAAGGAAAAGAGGAAGCCTCAGTGGAAACAAAGAAACATCAGTGGAAACAAAGAAACCTGCTCCTTTCAAAACACAGTCAATAAGACCAACAGCCAACTTAACAACAAAAACTATAAAAATGAGAAAACGATAGAATATCTTCCAAGTAGTAAAAAAATCTACTGGTCTAGAATTCTACTCCCAGTAAAAATGGAGATCAAGCACAGATATTTTCAGAAGCAAAACCAAATTTATCACCAGCCAATTATACTAAACACTACAATGTATTCTTCAAGAAGAAAAATGATTCCAGATGGAAACTGAGAAGTAATATAATTAAAATATAATAAAATTAAGGAAAAGAGCAAATATGTGGATAAATTTATAGCAACATTGCCTCCATGAAGCAAAATACAGAGAATTAAAACATACCCATGTACACCATAAGTGAGGGGTTTAAGTGGTCCAAGCTTATCACAGAGCCAGAACAACAAAATGTTAGAAAAAATTCATGTTATAAGAGAATGACTCACTTTGTGGAATAATTCTGTTCCTTGGAAAAGGCAGCACTATAGCAAACTTAGTTTGTTATCAAATACCATTATAAAATTGCAACTGTGAACTCTTGATAAGTCTTAACTACAAATCTCAAAAAATAATTACAGCTAATGAGACAAGGAACATATTCAAGTTAAATATAACAGAAAAACATTTTAAGGAATATTCAGAATGAACCATTCTAAGAGTATACCAAGTACTAGACTGAGTCGCTAACTCTGACCTGCTAGGGGTGCTTCCCTGCTGTCAGATCCCACTGCCTTAAGTTCGGACTGAGTGACCTTTAAGTCCATAAAGGGGAAATTCTGGCCAGGCACGGTGGGTCATGCCTATAATCCTAGCACTCTGGGAGGCCAAGGTGAATGTATAGCTTGAGCTCATGGGTTAGAGACAAGTCTGAGCAAAATCCAAGACCCCTGTCTCTACTAAAAGTAGAAAAACTGAGGCAAGAGGATCACTTGAGCCCAAGAGTTGGAGGTTGCTGTGAGCTATGACGCCAGCTTGAGACTCTGTCTCAAAAAAAAAAAAAAAAAAAAAGTCGGTGGGGGGGGGAATTCTGGTATCTGACCTCAACCTAGCAGGCCAACTGGATTCACTGACACTCCCCACTCTTGCTGCTGGGCCTCAGGGCATGTTGTATTCTTCCCACTATTGGGTGACTCTGTGGCTGTGAATGACAGTGTCTCCTGCTGACCAAGAGTCAGTAGAGTTTATACAAACCTATTGTACTCTTAACAATGTATTTTATTCAATATTCTATAAATATTCGAATATGAGGGTGAAAGAAAAGAATGTTTGAGAACTAGGATGAGTGTTTTGGAAAGATGACTTCCCAGAGGAAAATCACTTTGAAAATTTGACATTGATGACTATAAAACATTGAGGAAGAAGAGTAAAATTCTAGATGGATTCTATTCTCAGATTGTATCAGAGATATCTCTAAATGTGTCCCTCTCTTTAAATAAACTAAACATTGGACAATGAAGAATGCATTTTGGGTATCGTTTATATAAGATGATGCAGGATTATAATTAGTAGACTTGCACTCAAAAAAAACCTGGAATCTACATCAGATATATGTAAATGACTCTATTTCGATGTCTTAATTTAATATAAAATGTTCTAGGTACATATGCATTTTTATGGTGAGTTTTTAAACAAACTCCATGCTTTATCTAACTTTGTTATGAAACTCTGAGTCCTGACCTTGTTAGATAACAAGGTTTCTTCTGCAATTCACAACTGGGACTCTGTATATACGAATCAAACACAGTGGTCTTGCTGGGTACCCAGCTTCTATAAAACCGCAGCATTCGGAAATGGCTCAAATGTTGATTCTTCAGCTCTTGGGTCTGCTTTTTATCACATTATTTGGCTTGTGAAAAGAACAGGTCCATCATCTGAGACAAATAAGACCACAACAGGGACAAGTATCTTAGCCAAGGGACAGGAGAGCCCTTTAATCTTTGGGTCTGCTCCAAAAATTTCAGGCCTCAGACAACCCCATTGTTTCACAGAGTACTCTTTTGCTCCTACTAATGGCCTCAGTCCCTTTAGGCGGGACCGGAAACTTAGTAGAAAGAGCATTACAGTTCAAATGAGGCGGCGTAGGTCCTTAAAATAAAAATGAGCTTTGCAAGACTACTGCAAGAAACTGCCTCAGTTTCCCCATGATACTCTTCCTGTAGCAAAACATGGAAGTAAAGGCAAATGTGGTCCAAAAATGAGTTTTTTATAAATTTTCTTGAGGTATTGTCACCTGGTCCTCACACATTTTGATACAGAAGAATTAACCAAATATATAACAGTGTTTGATGTAGAAATAAACAGGGAAATAGGTTCAGAGTTTGATGTAGAAATAAACAGGGAAATAGGATCAGAGTTTGATGTAGAAATAAACAGGGAAATAGGATCAGAGTTTTCCGGGAGAAGGATGGCTCCCTCTTGTCAATGTCCTGGGGCAATCAGACATGAAAACACTGATTCACACTGACTAAAATGTACAGAAGACTGAAGAATGCATCAGGATGGCAATGTATTAATTTAAAGTGAGAAATAGAATTGTCACACAGACTAGAATTATTCAGCTTGGCATGACAATCTCCTTTTCTGTCTGTAGTCTGGGAAAACCAAGCAGTAATCAGAAGCCCTTCATTACCAGTAGGACTCACTGTGAAAGGCTTAGAAATACTGAAAGTTTGTATATTTTCTGTATCCTCTCTCTACATGAGCAGACCTTCCCTGAAGCCTGAAAACCATTGTGAGGACATGAACCAGAAAAGGGGAAGTCAGATGAAGCTCGCGTTTTAACCTCGCTCACAATAGGGATATTCTTGCCTTTGGGGCTGGAATTTCTGGAAGTGTGATGATGAATTCTCCCACTCCCAGGAACAGAAATGGTATAGGTATTTTTAAAAAGGGATCTTTGGAGATGCTTTTTTTTATGCTTCCCACAGTTGACCACGCCCTCTGCTTCAGACATATCATTTCTTCAAATGTGTGATTATAATTATAGATACATACAAGATGACAGTGCTGCAAGCCTGGACACCGATCCGTCTGTTCTAGGAGATGCCACACATCCTTCCTCTGCTCTAATAGGCTGCCCTGCAGTGTAACTCTACTTTCCCTTGCTGCTCAGATCTCAGAGTGGTGCCATAGCTCCCAAGAACCAACCGCTCTTGACACTGGCTTGTGGAGGACACAAACCAATTTGAAATACAGCTTCCAAAATGAATCCCAGCCAGACGTTGATGTTCTTAAATCTATACTAATATTGTCAGTTGATTCTCAGAAAAGCAAATCTGAATGCTTTAAAACAAACAAACAAAAAAAATGCTTAAGTTTATCAAAAAAAACTACAGTTTTCCCATTCATCAAAATTTGCTGTTTTACCAAAACATTTTGTTCCCAAACATTGTTGAATGGGCATTGTTCTCGGGTGTGAAAATAATCTTTAAGAGTTATGTGCAACTTCACTGTAATCCAGGAGTTTCATCTTTGAGCTTCTGAAAATAAAGTTATATTCAAACCAAAGTTACAGTGAACTGTGTAGAATTGCTGAAAAATTACCTGGGGTCATGTTGAGATGGTAGATTGAAGGTCTTCACTGGTCCCCAGATACCTCACAGAATGAGGGGGAAAAAAATCAAAGGCAAGGCAAACAAAAGAAATTGTACGACACCAACCACACACAGAAAGGGCCATAATCCGACATAGGCTTCAAAATAGGGAAATTTGGATTAAAGAGAAGACGTGCAGCACAAATTCATGTCTTAATTAAACTGCTGGTTTTAATAAAACATGGAGAATTTTTACAGATAGTCCCAGAACAGTGAAACTACTGATAAGAGACATGGCGGAACAGAGGAAATGAACAACAGGGCACACTTGAACCGGAGCGCTCTGGGCCATGCACCCTATTGAAAAGACAGTGTACACACCCTGGTGATGTGCAGTGAACTTGGTGGAGAACACAAAACAAAATCTCAAAAGAAAGCCCAGACGGTATAACAAAGGCAGCACCCCTCTAAGTGAGCGCTCTCCCTTCATCCCCCAACCTAAGCCCAAAATCCTACTGTTTTCTCACATCACTCAGCCCACCAAACAACAATGATGGCTGCAACCGAAAAAAAAAAAAGAAAAAAGAAAAAAATGGCCGGGTGTTGTGGCGGGTGCCTGTAATCCCAGCTACTTGGGAGGCAGAGGCAAGAGACCTGCTTGAGCCCAGGAATTGGAGGTTGCTGTGAGCTGTGATGCCACAGCACTCTATCCAGGGTGAGAGCTTGAGGCTCTGTCTCAAAAAAAAAAAGAAACTCAGCCTCATACCACAGCTTAGAGGGAAAACAAATTGTTTAGAGATATTGTGGGAACAAAGTCATCTAAGCTACAGAGGAGCAAAGAGACATCTATTCGAGTAGCTGGAAGGGGGCATCGCCTTCGCTTCTGCTTTGATTTCTATTTTGCTAAACAGAACACCCTTTCAAGAGGAGTGGATCAGAACTGCACGAGGCATGTTAGTTCCATAGAGGCTCAAGATGCGCACTTTACATCTTTCGTGTTTACCTGGATAGACTTGAAACGCATTTGTCTTAGAATGGGGGGGAGCATCTAATGTACTCAGTACTAATAATATGAAACAAATATATAAACAACTACACACCCACACGAAAGAAAAAACAGAAATATAGTCTAGCAAGGAAGAGGAAGAAGAGGGGAGGGGAGGGGGGCGATTGGTGGGATCTCACCTAAAGTGCACAATATGAGGGTGCTCAGCACACCCCCTGGGTGAAGGGCCCAACCGTAACGTGAGCTTTACCTTAGAACTGAAAACAATGTGACCTAGACATTTATACCCTCATATTAATTTGAAATTTTCAAAAAATGGAAAAAAAAAATCTTTCTTCTTTACTGATTCATGGGACCCGAGAAAGCCAAGACCTTGAGAAAACTGGACAAGGGTGTCCATGTCATTCCTTCTTAGATCTCCCAACGAGCACACTGTGTGTGTGGGTAGCAGGACGCCTGCCCTTCAGCCTTGCTGGGGACGTCCTCCAGCCCAGGACCCTGTCAGAGTGACCAGCATCTATCAGAACCATGATGTGCACAGGGTCTGGGGGCAACACCAAGTTCACTACCACTTATCCCTACAGACTACTACAATCTACAGTCCTAGTTGCTAGCCCTCAATTAAAATTCTTTGCCTATAAGCCATCCCAGTTGTGGAGTGCCTGCCTCTTCAATGTAATAATCCGTCCAAAAATACTTGCTACTCTCAAAGACTGGGGTGGTCACGAGGAAGCAGAGCTCCTAATTAGACATATGCTGTTATTTAGCTTCTCCCCCCAACATATACTTTGACATGTAACTGTGACCCCAACTTATTTGCCAACCCCAAGTACATGCAAATCAGATGCTCCCTACAAATCTGGCTGAAATAGCCAGAAGCCAGAAGGATTTTGAAAATCCACCCTAATGAAAAGCCGCTTTTTCATCAGATCTGTCACATTTGGATGGAAAAAACAAAATACTTTGTCGCTTCTAATAAGTACAGAGAGCCTGACAAGGTAATGACTTTTTTCTCCCCTGGCCCTAATCTCAAATATGATAATGTCTATGATTTTTATCTTTAGACATTCCATTATTGAGTAAAAACGGGATTCTTGGACTCACACATTTTGTCTGTATCTCTCAGTCACGGACTCCAAAATACAGATGAGTGGGACACGTGGACTGAAGCGGACTCCTGCCTGGAACGGTTTATGACAATTACGGTGAGAATACAAAACCCTGATGGTAATAGGTTTATTTATCGATTGCAAATAAAATTCACGAAGTGTGAAGCTGAGAACTGCCCTGGAGGGAGATTGGCAGGGCGGCCATCAGAGAAGTGGGTATGGTGCAGAAGTGGAGCCGAGAGCTGCCCGGTGCGGAAAAGGGGGACATGAAGGCAGCACTGGGCTGGAATTGGGGTGTTGCTACTCCCCTACTGAAGACCATAGGCAGAAGACACGGTCCTCTTTCTGCCTCTCCCTCCTCTGTGGCCCATCAGGCCTGGGAGGAAGATTCGGAAGGCTGGTGTTCCAGAACCAGCTCTGCTGAGCAAGAGTTCGAATCCTACTGGCCTCCCTTTCCTTTCTCTTTAAAATAAGAGGCTTTAGGCCAGCACCTGTGGCTCAAAGGAGTAGGGCGCAGGCCTCATATGCTGGAGGTGGCGGGTTCAAACCCAGCCCCAGCCCAAAACTGCCAAAAAAAAAAAAAAAGTGATTAAATAAGAGGTTTAGTCATTCAGCAAACACCATGATATTCAGGGGCTGAGCCTGAGCATGCCCAGATGGATGAGAGAAGGCACCAGATTTCCCGGGAAGAGCAGGGCTGTGGGCGACCACTGTAAATCCCAGCACAGTGTGATGAAGCCTGCAGCCGGCTCAGCTCTGGGTTACCTTGTCCCCAACATCCATTATGGGTCTCAGTTATACAGTTAAAACTACAAAATCACATTTTCTAAGCACTTAAAGATGCTCGCCATAAAAACTAGCTAAAAAGCAGCAAAGTGTGAGAGACATTTTAATTTCCAGGCAGATTCCAGGAGGGCCTGAGAGGAAAGGCCTGTGAAACAAAGCCCGTTGCACATCGCCAAAGACTTACATCCTGGAAGGAGCAGCCAGCCCCCGTGTGCCTTCCCGTGCACTCACCCTCACCAAGGTCCCCGTGGCACAGCTCAAAAGCCCACAAAACGGTTTTGCCCAATGTACACCAAAAATTGTGTACATAATGTCACAAAAGGAGACTAAGGAAAGCATCTCCCTGTTTTATTTATCTTCCCGCAGTCCCCGGAAATAAGCTCCCAGGAAGGCCTTAATGACAGAGCTTCCTGAGAGGCCTTTTCCAGAGAGTCATGGCAGGTGGTGGTTGAAGAGAGTAATTGTGGCTCCAGTTTAAGCTCAGTGACAATAAAGTCTCAAAGTCGATGTCATCTTGAAGACTTGTTGAGATTTCATTTGAAAAACATAGGATCTGTATTCGTTTCGATTGCTGCCTCTAAAAATTTACCAGAAACTTAGCTGCTCGAAATAACACTTCATTGATCGTTTCAGTTTCCAAGTGTTGAGATCAAATATGGGTTAGCTGGGCCCTCTGACCAGGCTCCTACAACACTGAAATCAAAGTCTCACTCTTGTTCAGGCTGGTCTTGAACTCCTGAGCCCAAGCAATCTACTCGCCTCGGCCTTCCAGAGTCCTAGGATTACAGGTGTGAGCCACAGCGCCCAGCCCAGGGCTGTGATCTTGTCTGGGGTGCACAGTTTTCTTCCAGGCTCACTGGGTGTTGGCAGAATTCAGTTCCATGCAGTTAAGGGGCTGAGGACTTCAGCTCCTAGAGGCCAACTCAGTTTTTTGCCATGTCGGCATCTCTTGAGAATATCAAAGTTGGCTTTCTCTCTCTCTCTCTCTCTTTTTTTTTTTTTTTGCAGTTTTTGGCCGGGCTGGGTTTGAACCTGCCACCTCCGACATATGGGGCCGGCGCCATACTCCGTTGAGCCACAGGCGCTGCCCAAAGTTGGCTTTTTCTAAGCGAGCAGAATCTCCGACTTCTTTTCTCTGACGTCTAGGACAGCGATTTTTGACCAGTAGCCTCGGCACACTGCGGTAGCGTGAGAGGATCTTAAGTGTGCCGCTGTAATTTTTAAAGATCATTAATTAAGTTATTTTCAGGAGAAGTTCACAGCACAATAAATATTCTTTTTTGCTCTTTTTCTTTTTTGATCAACATTTTTTAAGTGTGCCATGGAAGTTTAACTAGGGTGGTATGAGATTTGAAAAAGTTGAAAAACGCTGGCCTCTTTTAAAGGGCTCACCTGATTAGTTCAGGCCCTTGTGATTAGCGAACCAATTAGCGATCTTAATTGCACTTGCAATTAGTGATGTCATTTTTGCTCTGGAGTTGGGGAATAGGGAGTCATGAGAACATTTACACGTCTCTACCCTGCTGAATGAATTCCAGCTACTCTGGAAGCTCCTAATTCCTTCTAGAGCTCTCAGGAAACAAATGGTGAGCAGGTATAATACAGAGTTCTCAAAAGCAACTCCCAATCTCCACAGATTATATGAAATTACCCCAGAGAAGGTTACTTTACACAGGGAGATTTTTTATGGAAGCATCCCCAGCAGAGGGAGTTTTTGCCCAAAAGGAGATCACAGAGGTGGTTTGTGATATCAACCCTTTTGCTTTCTTTTTTTTTTTTTTTTTTTTTTTGAGACAGAGCCTCAAGCTGTCACCCTGGATAGAGAGCCGTGGCATCCCAGCTCACAGCAACCTCCAATTCCTGGGCTCAAGCGAGTCTCCTGCCTCCACCTCCCAAGTAGCTGGGACTACAGGCGCCCACCACAACTCCTGGCCATTTTTTGGTTGCAGCCGTCATTGTTGTTTGGTGGGCCCGAGCTGGATTCGAACCCACCAGCTCAGGTGTACGTGGCTGGCGCCTTAGCCTGTTGAGCCACAGGCGCCGAGCCAAGCCTTTTACTTTCATACCTCCTCTTATTCTACAGAAAAACCAGCTGCTTCTTAGTACCTCCCTCTGTGGCTTTATCAAGTGCCTGCAGCCCGAATCAGCAAGCTTCCTGACCTGGCCCAACACTCGGCAAGGAAGGACTTAACTTCTCAGCATTATCTCTGCAACAGGGTAAAGGTTTGAGGTTAAGGTAAGCAGCGGTGTTTTTATAAAAAACCGTTGTCTCTGCACTCACTCCTGGCCCTTTGCCACACACCTGCCCTTCCTCCCCCACGCCCCTCCTCAGTGCTTCCGGCCCTTTTTCTGGAGCATTCCTCCTGCTCTGCTGGATGGTGTCAGCCATCACTGCAACCCTGGGCCTCCTGCCATCCCTCCCTGGGCCTGCCTCCAACATTCTCCTTAATCCATGATATAGTGCTTTTCTAAGAGAGGCCCTTTGCACTAAGGAATAAATGGTTCCAAGGCACCCTGCAAGATTGGAAAGAAAACATTCTTACAGGGAAGGAAAAAGAAAGGGAAAGGAACATCGCAGGACCTCGGGAGGGCAACAGACACCTCTACAATGTAAAGCTAAATCTTCAGATCAAGACGGAATCTGAGCTGGGTGGGGCAGAATCTCCCCCTCACAGCTGTCTTTTTAAAAGGAGGGACTGACGGCATTATAAAGACCACATTGTAGGAGCCAAACCCTGCAGAACAGTGGGACCGGAGTTGCTGTGCGTGTCACAATCTCTCCCACAATCTTTCCCATAGGGAAAACCCATGAATGGGTTTGCCAGGGTTTGTCGCTGCAGTTCTACGGGTTCTGTAGCGACAGGTGGCAGGGCAGCAACGTTGCTGGGCTGTCCCTGGGCATACCCCAGTTTTGAAGAATGTGGGTCAGATGGGCCTGCGTTTGAATGCCAGGGCTGTTCCTTACCCATCACTTGTTCTTTGTTGAGTCACTTATCTGCTGTGCAGCCTCAGTCTCTCCTTTGCAAATGGGGGTAATAAGCATGGCACCCAGGTGGCAGCTGCTGCTGTGATGATCATATCTGGATATCTGGTCTGTGATGCAACTAGCCCAGCACTTGGCATGTGATAAATGCTCATCATAAGTGTCACTGCCACTGTCAGGACAGCCCCCAGGGTGACGCTACTTACTTTCCTGCCTCTCTTAAATGTTGCAAGCAGACAAGGTTCTTTGATTTTGTTTTAATTTATGGGAGAGTAGGGAATTTTTCCCCCTATTTCAGAGTTTCTGAAAACTAAACATTTAAATACTCACTTGAGGCAGAATGAGGAGATGTTGCTCAAAGAGTAAAACGGTGCAGGTGGATGGGACCTGTAAGTCCCGGAGATCTGCTATACAGCATGGGACTGTAGTCGGTAATGTATTGCACACTTGAAAATTGCAAGGGAGTCTCGGCGCCTGTGGCTCAATGGGCTAAGGCACCAGCCACGTACACCTGAGCTGGCAGGTTCGAATCCAGCCCGGGCCTGCCAAAAAACAATGACGGCTGCAACCAAAAAAAATGGCTGGGCGTTGTGGCAGGTGCCTGTAGTCCCAGCTACTTGGGAGGCGGAGGCAAGAGACTTGCTTGAGCCCAGGAATTGGAGGTTGCTGTGAGCTGTGATGCCACGGCACTCTATCAAGGGTGACAGCTTGAGGCTCTGTCTCAAAAAAAAAAAAAAAATTGCAAGGAGAGTAGATTTCAAATGTTCTTGTTACAGGAAAAAGGGATAACTACGCAAGGTGGTGGATATGCTAATTAGCTTGACTGGTAATCTTTTCATACTGTATACATATATCAAAACGTCATGCTGTAAATATACACAGTTTGTCAATCATACCTCAATAAAGCAATCACTTGAGGCAGGAGCTATGGGAACATAACATCTGCCTCCAGAATGGGGTCTCAATAAGCAGTTTTGTTTGGGGGTGGGGTTCTGTAGGGGCCACACTGACAACTCAAGCCAAGAGGAAAGCCTAGGCTTTCTTTCCTGCATTTGTATAAGTGAGGGCTGAAGAAGCCAGCAGAAGTAATTAGAAACCTTTTATAATCAGCCTTCCTGGAACTATAGTGAGCCAGATCAACTCCTGAGCTTATCTGGAAACCCCAAACTGGATCAAGGAAAGCATAAGGAAACCTAGTGGGGCCATTTCTAAATAAAAGATGAGGAATAGTTTAAATGTTTTGAATATAAAAAACATCATTGATTTAGAAAAGACTTCAAGCCTACGTGAAGGCTGGCAGTCAGCTGGTAAGATATTGTTTCTGTATTAATCTTCTTAACCCTAAACCACATTCAAGCCCTTTACAATAAGCTTCATCCACCAGACTCCAGTCCATACACACACGCACTAGCCCTTTTCACAAAGAGTCTGGGAATAGGCCATGAGCCCTGTTTGCCAGCTAAGGCCAAAGTCACCAGATAGGAAGTAAATTATAGAGAACAAAGATAAGGCCCAGATTAAATTCTATCTGTGGACGGAATCCTCTAACTAGGACTTTTAGAGCAGTTCACAGAATTTTGTGTTCCTAAGAAATGATTTGAGAATAGTGGCTTCGTGAGCCACACGTGCAGTTTTTGTTCACTGAACAAAGATTTAGGGAACGGGCAGTGAGGATGCCAACAGTATCTTCATCTTCAAAGCTTATTGTCCAGTTGGGAAAACAAGCAACAAACAGACCGTCACAATAACTCAGCACTGCTAAACTGTTCCTCAAAGATCACCCAGAAATCAGGGAGTTAGGCAAAAGAAAGACGAGGCCCAGCATTTATAGGGACTGCAAGGTGCCCGGCCATTTACATGCACTTGCCCACTTAATCCTCAGGCAGGTAATATTATCCCCACTTCTCAGGGGAAGAAAGTAAGAGTATACGCAGGTGGGTCCCTATCTTGGGCCTGGATTCCAGGTCTTTTTCTGCCTCTGAAGCCCATGTTCACACCCTGAGGCTCTGGACCTAGTGAAACTGCCACCAGTCAAGGCTCTAGCAATGGAAGAGGTAAGGAACTTGGGTCAACTACCTTTCGCTTATCCAGCATGTTATTGGAGGGCATGGATGAAAAGAATATAGGAATTCATATAAGAAAATGCTTTGGAGAGAGGAGAGATTGTAACATGCACAGTGACTCCCGTCCCACTGTGCTGCCAGGGTTTGGGTGGCTACCCCTCAGGTCGAGGGAGAACTTGGCCAGTAGAGGGCAGAGTGTGCATTGAACAATAACAAAATCCCCAACCGAATAGCCCTTTGTGAGAAAGATGCCTAGTGCTGCGTGCCTCCTTAACCTTCCCAGTGCTGATAAATGCTTGTTGCAATCTGTGCAGACAGGGAACAAATACAAAATTTTTACTCTAGAATATGACACCTCATTACTGCATCTCAAAACACAATGTGTGGGAAGGGTCTTCCCTCTGCTGGGCTCCATTCTTTTCAGGATTCTCAGAATTACAAGCTTCATGCACACCAGTCCATCTTCAGACTTGAAGAGTAAAGCCTTCTTTGGTATACTGCAAGCTTTCCCAGCAGCAGGGGGTACACTGTGAAGTTAAGACAAAGAGTTGGCCCCTGGTGTCAATGGAAGAGTCACAGCCGCAAGACAGCCTCAGTAATGGCAATGGCAGAGGTTGGGGAAGGAGCTGAGGGTTCAGATTTTGCCTCTACTTCTTACCGACCCTGACTTTGGCCAAATTACTTAACTCCTATGGACTCTAGTTCCCTCATCTATAAACTAAGTCCTACCCAGTTGGTTTGTTGTGAGGCTCAAAGGAGTTTCTAAATGTAAGTCCTTAGCATCGTCAATGGTCATCACCGGCAGCTGCCGCCTATGGCCATTGTCATTGTTGATGGTCATGGAGTTTGAGCTGCACATTAATACCACAGAGATGTCAAAACCTCTCCAAAGGTCACCTTGCCTTCCTGTTGTCACAAAGCCTCTGCACCCGACTGTCACCTCCTCTTTCTTTCCTGCTGTAAATGAAGAGGTCTCCCCTCAGACAAAGGGCCACCCCTTCACTTCTGCAGAGTGGAGCTTCCCACCTCCTTGGGAATCTGTCACTCATCACTCTGGCCTTGGAAATCTTCATCCTCCCTGACCCCTTCCATTACCACATATAACATATTCCAGTCTCTTCTACCTTAAATGCAAAAACAAGTAAACAAACCAAAACAGCCTCTCACCCCCCACACACACACCCCTCATCTCCCCTCAGTTCCAGCCTCCACCTTTCCCCGCTTTGTGATAAAACTTAGCACTTCCTGCAGCAGCGTCTGCTTCCTGCCGTCCAGCTACACCTTGGCTGTCCCAATGGCATCCACACCTGCCCTCCCCTGCTGCTGTCATGGCAGCCCTACCTCCAGCCCCTCTTGTCAGTTCTGTTTTTTTTTTCTTTTTGTTTTGGAGACAGAGTCTCAGTGTTTCCCAGGCTAGAGTGCTGTGGCATCGGCGTAGCTCACAGCAACCTCAAACTCCTGAGCTCGCATGATCCTCCTGTCACAACGCCCAGCTAATTTTTTTCTATTTTTAGTAGAGACAGGGTATTGCTCTTGCTCAGCCTGGTCTCCAACTCCTGAGCTCAAGCCATCCTCCCACCTCGGCCTCCCGCCTGGAGTGCAGATGTGAGCCACCGCACCTGGTTCAGTTCTCTTAGGACCACTTAGCGGCTTTGACACAGGTGACCTGGGAATACTGCTGTCCCTCGGGCTCAGTAACACCAAACTCACTTGTGTCTGTGGCTGACTCTGCCTTCTCCCCCCAGCCTGCCGATGCTGGAATCTTCCAGGCTTTGTCTGGGACCCTCTTCTTTTTAGTCTCCTCCCTTTTTCGGTGCTCTGATCTCCTCCCGTGAAGCAGGGCCAACTTCACCTCCGCGATGCTGCACGTCTCCACCAGGACAGCTCGTGGGCACCCTGAGCACATGAAGCACAGTAAATCACCCCACACTTGGGCGCCGCCTGTGACTCAGTGGACAGGGCGCCGGCCCCATTCACCGAGGGTGGGTTCAAACCCAGCCCCGGCCAGACTGCAACAAAAAAATAGCCGGGCATTGTGGCGGGCGCCTGTAATCCCAGCTACTCGGGAGGTTGAGGCAAGAGAATCGCCTAAGCCCAGGAGCTGGAGGTTGCTGTGAGCTGTGACACCACGGCACTCTACCGAGGGTGATAAAGTGAGACTCTGTCTCCAAAAAAATAAAGTTACCCCACACTTCCCCAAGCTCCCATCCCACTGCACAATGGTGAACCCCGCTTTTCAACAGTCTCTCATGGTGAAATCCATAGCCCCACACAGCCAGGTATTGAAGTCATTTGGCAACCACTCTTAACTGTCCTCTCCTTTATCCTGCACATCCAATCCGCTGTGATCCCCTCCATTCTACCTACTGGACATTTTTCTGGGTCACTTCTGCCTTTTTTCTCCATCACCCCCATCAATCCAATCTCCCACCATCTTTTGCCTGAATCTCTTCACACTTTAGCCAAAGAAATATGTCTAAGTGTTGCTTTTACCCATATTATTCTCCACTTTTAAAATGCTGTGCTGATTATGGGTAAAAACCAGAATCTTCAAAGAATTCTAAACTTCTCCTCTTGAGCTGGCTGTTTGTTATTTCTCCAGCCTCATCTCGCACCATTCTTTCCCTTCAGCTTCCAGAAATCCTCTTTCCTCCCCTCACTGTTGAAAGGGAGTAACTTACGGAGCCTGTGCAGGGTGCCAGGCAGCAGGAGACCGTCACTGGCAGGCCCTGCTCTCAGGGAGTTCACGGTCTTAGGGAAGGGACCCAACAATGACTCAGCATAAAGTGAAATGTGATCATTAGCATAAAAAATATACCTGCAGGGGAGTTCCGAGGGGGAAGTTAAGTAGACATTACGCACAGGGAAGGCTGAGGCTGCGATCTGTGTGCACCAGTGGGGAGCATCAGGCTGTTCCCAGAGGGCCCGGGAAGGCAGGGGCCTGGAGGATGGATGAAAGCAGGCAATAGGACGGCACCTGTGGCTTAGTGGGCAGGGCGCTGGCCCCATATACCGAGGGTCACGGGTTCAAACCCGGCCCCGGACAAACTGCAAGCTGGGCGTGGAAAAAACACACAAATAAAATAGAAAGGTATATTAAAAAAATAAAAAAGAAAAGAAAAAGAAAGCAGGCAATATACCAGCTATGTCAGGTGGATGGGGGAAATGGTATCGAGAGAGAAACGTGAACCACTCAACATGAACCACTCCAGACTCCCAGAAAACACAGGCACTTAGTGTGACAACCAGAGGCCACTGTGAATGTCTGAGAAACTTTTTTATAGATGGATGAGGGTTGACGCTGGATGACAAAGGACAGAGCAGCTCATGGGAACATGAGGCCGACCATAATAGTCTATTACTTCAAGAAATTTGGTAACAAAGGAAAAAAACACAATAGGAAGAAACTGGAGAATTCTGTAGGTAATCATCATAGCTGGGACCAGGCAGGCAAATTCCCAGATGGGTTTAGGTCCCAACTGTAGCCAATCACCACAGACCATGGACAGCTGGCAAGAGGCCAGGAAGAGAAGGGTTTAAAAGAAAAAGGGCTGTTGGCTCCTGGCTTACCTGGGAGCAGCCTTCGGGCCCAGCGGGAGAGGACGCCGCCCTGCGCTCAGGACTAGCGATAGAAAGTGAGGAACAGTGGAAGCTGGTTGTAAAACTTAAGCAGATCAGATACCATAAAATACTTTGCAATGCGCCATTGAGGCGACCAAATAAGAGGATCGAATAAATTTATATTCCAATTGCTAAACATTACAGTCAATTTAAAAACCCACAAAAGTTTTGCTGAACAACTGTATAAATTAGAATAGATCTGTCTCATTGTACAGTACCTAATAGACTGGGATGTAAAACAATCGCAGCTAACTCCCTCTCACCTGTTAAATCATCTTGAAATAGATCTGCTAGCTCAACTCTCTCTTTTTTTATTCCTTTCAAAAAACACTGTAAGGTAATTCTCAGGTTAATGTGAATTTTATTTATTATTTATTCACCTTTTTTGCTCAAGACAGAAAATACTAAAAACTGCCAGGGCTAGAAAATTTATCACACCAGAGCCTGCCTGCCTCCCTGGAAGCTCTCTGCTCCACTTCTGGGATGTATAGTGGGAATATCAGCTGGAGGCCATTTTGCAGAAGTTGGTATCAACATATGCACAGATACACAGTCACACGCAAATACACACACACGTACACATATATATGCACCATGCGTGTACACGTTTGCACACACTTGTGAACACACAGAGACAATACAATTTAAAGCATGAGAAACTAGGCCAAGAGCCAAAGAAAGAAGATTCTGTGTGCATTTCCATCACAGACGAGTGCTGAGTGCAAGCATACGCCCTCTCCCCTATTCCTGGGTTCTCACTGGAAATCAGGTCACTGCTACCCAATGTGAAACACATGCTGAAATTGTACAGCCACAGGAAGATTCATCTCGCCCCCGGGTACACATCCACAGCTGAGCCAAAACAGCGCATTTGTAATTCCCACAACAACCCTATAAGGTAGAGACAATTCTTACCCCCACTTCTCAGATGTGGCAACTGAGATCTTGAGAGGTTATGTAATTTGTTCAATATCACACAGCTAATAAGTGGAAGTCCTGGGATTGAACTTGATTTCTCTGAGCACACCCTACACCAGATAGCTGTAGGGTGAACAACTCAGGGAGGAGGCTGACTCCTTCTTCCCCTGTCCAAAGAATATGGTCCTAGGGTGGGAGAGGCTGAAGGTGGATAACTTCTCTGTTCCTCCCACTCCATATTAGAACTTCGGGGGGGGGTGGAGAGCTTCATCTTTCCATTCTTTCAGCCTAATCAAAATTTTGTGCTCAGGTAAGCAAGATTATTCTATAAAGAAAGCATTGCATCTTTTGGGGGGGGGAGTATAGAATGCTGTGGTATCATAGCTCACAGCAACCTCAGTCTCTTGGGCTCAAATGATCCTCTTGCTTCAGATTCTCAAGTGACTGGGGCTACAGGCACCAGCCACGATGCCCGGCTAGTTTTCGTATTTTTAGTAGAGATGGAGTCTCACTGTTGCTCAGGCTGGTCTTGAACTCGTAAACTCAAGCAATCCTCCCACCTCATCTTCCCGGAGTACTAGGATTGGAGGCATGAGCCACCAAGCCTGGCCAGAGCACTACATGCTAAAGACCATGAAGAATAGAAAGGAAGTCAGCTGAGCCTTATGTGGTTTGGAATCTCTTTTATCCCGTTAACTGAAAAAAATCCTTTGGGGCTTCCTTATTTCAAATCTCTGCCCCTGTCCCCCTCAAAAAGAGACGAGTCTAGTTGATCTTCTCTAAGTCTGACCACAGGGTATAAAGTGGCTGCTCTTGGATCACAAGTCCACCCCGGACCAGTGAGGAGGGAAGGGTAGTGTGAGGTCCGTGTCCCCACGTGTTGTGAGATGTGCCACCCTGACCATAGGAGCTGTGGGCAAGTTGTGGTTTCCCTCAGACGTGAGGAGGGGGTGCAGGAGGATGGGCTGCAGGGGACAGGCTGATGTAGCTAGTTGAGAGGTGAATAACTTGTCCAGCTGTTTCAACTCACCTCCCTTACCATGCAGATAAGGAAACCAGGCTCCCAGGAGTCAAAGGACTCACCCAAGTCACCCAGCTTAGCTGCGGCTGCCCTAGAACTGGGACCCAACCCTCTCTTCCCCCCAGTCTAGTGCTCTGTCTTCCAAAACTGAGATAACCCCTGAGAGGGCAAGGAAAAGAGAGGCCGAGGGGCACTGCCCAGAAGTGCACGGTCACGTGAGGAGGGAAGGCAATGCTGGGCCAGTGTGTCCCTGGTGGAGGAAGATACAGCTGGCCCAGACCAGAGCGGTGGGAGAGTGGGATAGGAGATAATATGTGTGCTGATGGCAGGATGGAGCTCACAGGTAGTGGGGGCGGTAGCTGCCAAATCCACAACAGTTGTAGATGTGTGCCCCCCAGTTCACAAATGAGAATACTTTGCAGATGTCATTTTCTTTTTTTTTCTGAGACAGAGTCTCAAGCTGTCACCCTGGGTAGAGTGCTGTGGCATCACAGCTCACAGCAACCTCAAACTCTTGGGCTGAAGCGATTCTCTTGCCTCAGCCTGCCAAGTAGCTGGGACTACAGGCGCCCACCACAACACTCAGCTATTTTTTGGTTGCAGTTGTCATTACTGTTTAGCAGGCCCGGGCCGGATTCAAACCCACCACCCTAGGTGTATATGGCCGGCACCCTACCGAGTGAGCTACGGGCACCACCTGCAGATGTCATCTTCTAAAACACCACCCCAGGAAAGCCTTCAAGGGCCCACTCACAGAAAATGAGAGTTGGCACCCAATCTCCTGCCACGTGGAGGCGACACCTTCGTGCTTGTCTTACTGAGGCTTTCCACCTATTTGCCTCTGAAAGCTGAGAACAAGTGCTCACCTGTAGTCCCTCTTCTCTCCTCCAAATGCTTGCAGCGAGCTCCCAACCTGCCCCACCACTGAGAGCTCTGGACATTTTATTTGTTTATTTATTTATTTGAGGAGAATAAGGTTTTCTGGTGACCTCGGGACAGGACAAAGTGAACGTCAACTACAAAGACCGGCACATAGGTACTAGGTGAAATCTCCCACAGGAGATGAGAGGGGACTCTCAGCACTGGCACGTCACAGCTTCCAAGAATGTCTCACTGACAAAAGGCAGCATAGGCCAGAATGACCCTCAGCAACAGGAAGGCCCAACTCAGCAGCAGCAGCCGCTACTGAGAACGTGACCAGGGTAGCAAGACAGCTGCTACCATGGAGACGTCAGGACCGGGCGCCAGGCCTCAGGGGAGGAACTACCGGAAACAAGCCAGGACCCAGGCAAAGAGATTCCAGGGCTCAGGTCCAAGGGACAAGTCCTCTTTCTACCCACAGGGCTAGTGCCAGGCCCTTCCCAAGTAGCCTCAAGTAAACTTTCCCTCTGACATCCAGATCCCTAGACGCCCACAGACTTCTCACCCAGATGTCCCACCAGTAGCTCAACCCAACATGTCAGAATGGAACTCATCCTTCCTCTGAAACAAGCTCTGCCTTCTCGGAATCCTTCACTGGAGAGTGGGCACTACCATCCACCTGACTAGGCGAATGAAAATCTCAGAGTAGCCCCAACTCTGTCCCGCCCTCACCATCTGTGCCTAACTGGTCCCAGCACCACTTCTTCAGATCCATCCCGTCTGCCACTGCCTCAGGTCAGGCCCTCACCTTCTCTTCCAGCAGGGTCACAGCTTCCGCATCCATATCCCTGGAAAGGTGGAGAGAGGAAAGACCAGACAGAAGGTCACAAGAGCAGGCAGTCCACTTCCAAGACATCCTGCACACTGCCACCAGAAACTCCAGGCTCAGCATGTGGCCCCCCCCTGCTTCATAAGCTTCAAGACAAAACATGAACCACATGCCGTGAACTTGAACTCCTTACGCTCTTGCCCGTACCATTTTCCATGTGCCAGGCTGGCAAATTCATCTGACATGCCCAAGTCATGTGTCATCTTTTCCATGAGATCCTCTAGTTACTTCCCCTCCATTGCTGCTCTTGGTATAAGTAATTCCCTCTCTCCTGTGTGCCTTTTTACTTAGACTGTAAGCTTCCACTGTGGCATTCGCAACATGGGGCACTAATTGTTGACCTATCACATGTGTTGCATTGGAGGCAGGCACTATATTTGTATACTGGGTAGCTAAGACACAGTAGGTGCTCAAAAAATGTTGAACTGATGCAGGCAAGAGCCTAGTTATTAAAGGTGGTAGAAAAGGTGAGCTGGTGTCGATCCAGAACTTTCAAATGCCTCTTAAATAACACTGGGAATGGTCCTAGAAAGCTAGTGTGTACTTAGTTTAGGTTTAAGACATAGTTTTGCTTGCTCTTCTCAGAGAATTGTACCCTTTCTATAACCCCCACTGAATATGAAGGCTAAAGGCCAAGTTTGCAACACATGACCCTACCCTTGTGGCAATAGCTGATGGGGCCAGAAATGGAGAGCTGGCCTGTCCATATGTTCTGGAGATCAATTCCCCAAGACCAAAAGAATGTATAACATCAAGGCCAGTGTTGGCTCTGTGTCAAACCAAAGCTACAGGCAAGAAAGTTAGGAAAGGGCTCATAAAATAATAAACCATGATACAATACTAGCTAACATCTTTCTACAACGTCTTTCTCTGTGCCCCATATTGTGCTAGATGATGCTCATTATCTGATTTCATTATATCCTTACAACTAATCTGTGAAATAGCTATCTCAACGTCCTTCCCATTAGTTCGCCACCCCATCCCCATTAATTTTAACTTAAATTTGAGCTCGTTTCTACAGCTGGCAACAAAGAACTCCGTTCAGTACAATTACCATCACCATTTTATACATGGGACAATCTTAAAGAAGGCAATAGAACTTTCCTAGTTCATGCAGGTAGAAATGGCGATGTCTGGAATTGCAATCTAGTCTTCCCACCTCCAAAACCTGTCCCCTTTATACTTTATGATTTTTTGTAGCTCCAGTTCCCATTAGGCCCCCCCCTTTTTTTTTTCAAATAAAATAAAAGTTTTATTAGATAGTTTATAAATTATCTCTATATTGCTATTGTTAAAATGAAATAAAGGAAGGGTGAAGAGAAGGAAGGTCCAAACAGAAGGTCATGAAAGCAGGTAATTAAGGCTCACACCTACTGCTGTCCTGTTCGCTAGCAGTGTTCTGTTTGTGACTAATAGAAAATCCCCAGGGATGTGGGGCAACCCCTGGGAGGCCTCTAAGCAAGCTAAGCATGGGGCAAAGGAGGAAGTCACCACTAGAGGGCCACACGGAGCTCCCGTGCAAGCCCAGAGGGAACACAGGTAGGACGTGGGCTTTAGGATTCAGCTGGCCACGCAAGAGCATTAGAGTGAGATGGGGCTGGGACTGGAGCAGCCAACCTTAAGTTTCTCTACAAGCAAGCCTTGGAAGCTAAGACAAACCTTCCCAGTCTCTCTCCATCCCCACTTGAGTCCTGCACCCTTCTGTGAGCCTATGCCTGGTGCCAGTGATCACAGCACTGATTGCTCTGTTTATGGCAAAAACAAAACATTAAAACTACATTTTCATTTAATGCTCATAACAATCCTGTGAGGTAAGCATTATTAATTTCATTCTACAGATCTGAGATTAGGAGAAATTAAGTAACTTGCCCAAGGTGATTATAACCAAATTAGCAGTGAGGTTGAAAAAGCAGAGAGGCATACAATCCTGCCCTGGGGTCAAGTTGAATTCCCCACGGAGAGGCTCTAGTCAGGTGAGAAAGGGGGCAGCAGGATTTATAAAGGAGAGAAAAGGGCATAGCCAGGGTCCCAATGAGGAGAGGCTCCCAAAGTCTACTTGGGCCTTGGGGCACCCCCAGTGCTGGAGTGTGGATGGCATCAGGCTGCACAGGGGAGTGTGGCGAGGCAGAGGCTGGAGCATGAGGGGCGAGGACTCCAAACTGGGCAGTGAGGACCGTGGAAGGAAAGTGAGTAAGGAGGGCCTTGACCACGTTTGTCCTTTAAAACCATGACTGTGACTTCTGTGAAGACAATGGACTAGAGGATGACAAAAGAGGGCTGCAGAAAACCCAGTCAGGAGGCTACTGTGGCACACTAGGCGAGAGACAACAGGAGCTGGGACAGGCAAGTCTGGCAGGATTTCGTGATGGGTCGGATAAGAAGGAAAAGAAGTTGAAGCTGGCTCCTGGTTTCTGAAAGGATAGTAGTGTCTTTGCCGAAACAGTCTGAAAGGAAGAGCAGTGGTGAAGGGGTGAGGCCTTAAGGCCAGAGTGGGATCCCGAGTCTGATGTGGTTGCCAACAACTCTGTGAAAATATCCAGAGGGTGGCTGGGAACACACAGCGCTCTGACTGTGCAATGCTGACTTTGCTTGTCTGTCTCCCGCCTTTGATCGCTAATCATCTTGGAGCAGGAGCGATATCGAACCTGGTTTTGACTCTCACTGCCTAGGTGGCCTCTTATTAAATGTCAGATAAGCAGACACGATATGTGAACAAATCGGAGGAGTCCACGGGGAATGGAGTCCACGTAGTGTGATCTAAAATAAAACCCTAAGCCCTCATCCCCAGCCACTGAACAAACCCCCACTTGGCCAGGGGAACTCCAGAGAAACTGTGTTCCCAGCCATGATGGGATGGGAGGTCAGACGTGCCTCCTTATACCCCTTCCTTGCTAATGGCCATGGGCTTTTTCCTAATGGCTAGGGCTAAACAGAAAACAACGTCAGGATCCAGACCAGTGTTCTTTCCAGATAAGAGACCACAAACCAGCCTACAGAGCATGCACAGAGAGAGTTTTCGTGTCCTCTGTTTTACCTTTTGACATCAAAGGGCAGCCATTTTCTGAACATGGACCCCCATAAAAGGACATAAAGCTCAACTATGCGGTCACATGTCTCGTCATGACTCCTCCTATAGCTTGTTAAATATGTGTCATATACTCCGGCCATCCCACTCAGTATAAATTCCTGCTCCCATTGTCTCTGCCTTGACGCACATGTTCCTGGCTCCTGACCAGGGCTCTGCCTTCCAGGCTGCCAGAATGCCCACCCATAGGCCAGACCCTTTTTGAGAAATAAAGCTTTCCTTTCCAAATTAATGAATACATTTTCTTTAGGTAACAGCAGGGAAGAAAGAAAAGATGGTCGCAAGTCTAAAACTTCTCTGATTGGCAACAGCAGCAAACTTGACAAGGGTTAGGAAACAAGGTCTTTTTCACCAAAATAGTTTAAAAACTAAAAAAAAAGAGAGAGAGAGAGTAAAGAGATCTGATGATTGGGCAAAGTGTTGAAGTGATAGTCGTGTAACAAGAATTTATTTCTCTCACTTATTTAGTGAAAATGTGTCAGTAAGAACAAAGCTATATCACTCACAATAATAGAAAGAGATAATTTAAGTAAACTATCTATCAGAGCTAGGAGCAGGGGCCTAAGGCTTCTTACCCACCCCAGAAGCTTCCATTTGCTTATCAAATGATGACTTCCTTAAGGACCCAACTAGAACGTCTCCACTCCTCAGAGTTTTGTTTGGATTATTTCTTAAGCTACTTTCAACAGCCAATAACATATTCATCCCACTTGACTTTAGAAACTTTGAAAGCAGTAAGTTTTAGAAGCAACAGGTTAGGGTTTGGAAAGAGATGAGGGAATGGGCTGGGAGGTGTGAGGAAGATACCAGTAACAAGAAAAGTTCTGGATCCAGACGGGTAAGAGCACAAGAGCAGGTGATGGGCTCCAGGTGCAAAGAATTTAAGAGAGTCTTTCTCCTTTGTTTTTATCAAGAGACAAATTAGAGCCCAGAAATCTAAATTTGTTATTCCTCTATTCCAAACCCTTTCAAAGGGTCCCCAGTGTCTCCTGGGTGAGGTATGAACTTTAGCCTGTGCTGCATTCCTCTCCAGTTCCCCATCATCTACTTCTTGACTCTGCTGCCCTATCCAGGGGTGAAACTAAGACCAAGACATACATTTTGTGTCGGGGAGGGCTGGGGAGAAGTGACTTTGAAAACTGTACGCATTTTCTATTTGGATTAATCAATTACCACAAATTTGGTAGCTTAAAACAACACGTATTTGTTATCTCACAATTTCTGTGGATCAGGAATAGCTAGATCCTCTGCTTAGCATTTTACAAGGCTTCAGTCAAGGTCCTGGCCTGGGTTGTGTTCTCATCTGGAGGTCCAACTGAGGAATATCTGCTTGCCCAAGCTCACAGTTAGTGAAAGCATTCAGTTCCTCGTGACCACAGGATTCATGGCAGCCTGCTTATTCACAGACAGAAACAGAGAGAGACCAACAAAGGTGAATGCTACTTTCCTCTGTGGTCACATAAGTGTGATCATACCTATACCATTGCCTTTGCCATATTTCAGTGGTTAAAATCAAGACACACAGTTAGGCACAGTGGCTCACAGCTGTAATCCCAGCACTTTGGGGAGCTAACGTGGGAGAAATGCTTAAGGCCAGGTGTTCAAGGCCAGCCTGGGCAACATAGTGTGATCTTGTCTCTATAAAAAATAGAAAAATTAGAGGGATGTGGTGGGGCATGCCTGTAGTCCTCACTAATCTGGAGATTGAAGTAAGGAGTTTGAGGTTGTCATGAGCTAAAATGTGACACTGCACTCCAGCCTGGTGACAGAGCAAGACCCTGTCTCAAGAAAAAAAAAGAAATCAAGACACAAGTGCTTGCCACACTCAAGAAAATGGTGTGCACACCAGGAGGTAGAGATCATGGGGGCTACTTTAAAAGTCTGTCCACCCATAGGAGCCATGGCTTGTAGCCTACGTGCTGCACTGAAGCTCTAGAGAGTTCTTGTACAAGTGGGGGTTGGAGTAGAAAGAGAAGATGGCCAGTGTTATCTTCCAACACAAACGTTAACCAGAATGTTTTAAATATTCTTCAATTTTGTTTCTTACTAGACCTGAAGTCTGCAGAAAGAGATGCTATATTTCACATTCATAATTGAGTATAATGCCTTGTACACAGCTTTCTTTCAGTAAACATTTATGACTAAGTGAACAGAAAGGGTGTACCGTTATCCTTAACAAAACCTGTGTAGGTTTCCTGAATCCCAATACAGAGTTTTCTCCTTATTTGTCCTCATTGTGGTGTTTCTCACTAGGTTTGTATAAGAGAAGCTCTGGTACTACTTTTGCCCTTTTCAACCTTTGGATATAAGTATAGTTTTAGAATATAAGCTCAGAAATCATATCTTTTATATGTTAAACACTCCTACATATGAAATATTATACTGTTTCCTTTTTCACAAATAAACTAGTGTCAGGGGCCAAGTTTTGTAAATATTACTGGAAGCCCCTATGCTCTAGAAGGGAGACGTCTCATGGAGATATTTCCCAAATTTGGTCAAAGTGTAAATAACTGGGGAGGGGAGGGAGGAAGGGGGGACTTTAGGTTGCTGGCTCACCCACACTTTCCTTGGAGATTTAGATCCCGTGATACCACCACCCAACTGCCCAATGAAGAGACACACGTGAAAGCCTTTGCAATGATGAATGAGAAGCTATGTCTCTCCAGAGACTCTCCTAAGCTATCATTCTCAGATGGGAAATAATAAGTCGAGAGAAAACCCACTGACGTGACCTTACATGTTGGATGCTTAATACGCTTAAATACATTAAATATTCTACCCAAATGTTTAATGTGTTGTTTCCTTCTGGGCATGTGCCAATTAGACATCTATTACATGGTACTCATGTAATGCCAATCAGTTCAATCCCATTGCTGCCTTAGAAACCAACAGATTCATACAGTTTGCTGGAGTGTAAAATGTGAAGAGCAGCCTATTGCAATGGTATGACACGTCTTACAAATTAAAAAAGGCTTATAAGGCATTACACTTCCGTAGCTCCTGGGAAATCAAGCAAATTGAAAACTCACATGCACACGTGGCAAAAATATTCTTCTATGTACCAATTTCCACCTGAAACCAAAAAGACTTTCCATTATCTTCCCCAGCCCAGAGTCCTAGTGGAATAAGACATTAAAGCTAATTCTTCATGTTTCTTCAAGGTATGCAAAACAAGACAAGAAGCCCTACCCACATAAAGTTTATGATCAAAGGACAGACAAGTGACACGCTGCTCGCTAAACAAATATTGAGCACTCCTGAATGTTCAGTATGATGGCAGGCTGAAAACTGTGCCCCCAAACCACCAACGTCCTCATCGCTGGAACATACGACTATTACCTGATATGGCAAAAAAGAGGGGCAGATGTGATTAAAGATCTTGAGATGGGAGATTATCCTGGTGGGTCTTAAACACAACTGCATGTGTCCAAGAAAGAGGCAGCAAGAGATTTGATTTTGTTCTAAGTGGAAGGCAAAGAAAAGGGGCACTACTGGAGGTAAACAGAGAATCCAAAGCCCTTTTACATACTGTGTTTAACACACAATGGCCCTGCAAGAAAGAGCCATTTAAACTAAGGCTGACAGAGGTTCTGGGATTTGCCTAGAAGTCAGACAATGAGAAAGTGACCAAGCAAAACTGCAAACGCTTAGTACAAACTTCTTTATGCTGTAATAATAGTAAAGATAAAAACAGTTTGTACCTAGATGAAAGTAATCTGAGCCTGAGTATGTAACTGTGACCCCCGAGCCACTGTGAACCAATGAAGCCTCAGGCTTCACGTCACCAGCTCTGCATCCCAAAGTCCCAGGGAGGACGTGTGAGAAACATTCCCAGCCAGTAACTTGGTCAATAAATACAGGTTCAGCGAATGAATGAAAAATAAGACCATAAGACTCTGCTCTCACATACTGCAAAAGAACTCCAAGGATTCTTAGTGAATATTGCTGTTAATGATGAAAAGAAAATATTTTGATTATACATGCTAACTGAGTAGACAGAACAGACAAGTGAAAGACCCGGAGCATATGATCCAGTGTTCACTAAGGGTATTTTCGGAGGCCGACCCATAGAGCTAGACTGAAGAGACTTGGGTGTTAATTTAACAATGAAAGCAATCATAAGCGACGGGTGGGTGTTTGCATCATTGTGTGTGTGAATTCAGCTGGAGCTGCAGAATTCTGCAGTAACCCTTGAATCCCTGGAGGGAGAGAAACGCTGGGCTCACGTGGCACCGGTGATCTTTACCAACTGTAGATGACAGTTCCTTCTTCCTGGTGTTGCTGGAGTAAGTGAGATACACATGTACAGTTCTCTCCTTATGAGGGTTCAGCTTAGGGTCTTTCTGCTTTACGATGATGCAAAAGTGACTGTCATTTCAGTAGTAAGTGGTGTGACACTCTGGTGATGGGGGCAGCCACAGCTCCCGGTCGGCCACCCAATCCCCAGGTGAACCACCACTGCTCTGTCCACAGCTGAGTGTAGCTGCTGAGTCTGCCCCTCTGTGCAAGTGTCCTGAGCATGTTTCAGGTGGACGGGACTAAGCTAGGACAGGTGGATTAAATGTATTTTTGGCTCATAATATGTTCAACTTAGGATGGGCTTGTTGGGATGTAACCCATTGTGAGAGGAGGACCCTCCTTATAAACTTTTGGCATCACCTGCCTGCTGGAGACCACGTGCCTCCTTCTCCTCCTGCTCCTCAAGCCACAGACCCTTGAGATCTGGCTGTGCCGGCCCGGGACAGCCAGATCTCAAGGGCCCTCCAGGTCTTGGCAGGAAGCAGTCTCATCTCTCCATTAGGGTCTGAACTCAAATGCTGTCTTCTCAAAGAAGCATTTAACAGCCACCATATTAAACCTCCCCCTGATGATTCATCCTAAACCACAGCATGCTATTTCATTTTCTTTTCTTTCTTTCTTTTTCCTGTTTTTTTTTTTTTGTTTGGGGTTTTTTTGAGACATAGTCGCACTGTGCCACCCTTGGTAGAGTGCTAAGGCATCACAGCTCACAGCAACCTCAAACTCTTGGGTTTAAGCGATTCTCTTGCCTCAGCCTCCCAAGTAGCTGGGACCACAGGCACCCGCCACACCACCCGGCTAGTTTTAGAGACGGGTCTCGCTCTTGTTGAGGCTGATCTTGAACTCCTGAACTCAGGCACTCCACCTGCCTCAGCCTCCCAGCGGGCTGGGATTACAGGTGTGAGCCGCCACACCCAGCTATTTCATTTTCTTCATAGCACTCATTTTCTAGACTGACCTCGTTGAGCTGTGTCTTTCTCCAGGGATGGCAAAGACCTGGTCTGTCGTATTTCCTGCTTTTCCTCTGGAACCTGGAACAGTTTCTGACACAGAGTAGTAGACAGTCCACAGATATATGATGGTACACAAAGTATGTACACACAACTACCTCCGTGCACAGGTATTTTGTGTTTGAATATTATTTATATATAGGCATATAGGTATGATTGTAATGAACTGGGGAGAAGATAAGCCCCAAGTCAGATGGCATCAGATTAAACCCAGCTCTGCTTCCTGAGCTGCGTGATGGCAGATGAGATAACTACATTACCCTGTTTCCCTCTGTGTCCGTGTAGTGTGATAAGGACCTCCCTGCTAACGTGAATGTTAATCAAAATGCTCTAAATCAAGCACTCATCATAATTCTAGAAAGAACATAGTAAGCTCTTAATAACAATGAACGTGTTTCTTTTCCAATAAGATCATTATATTATGTACCATACCCTCTCTTAGCAAGCTGTCATGACTGCAGTAATAAAACCTTCTAAAAAGTTTCTTTCAAATATATCCTAGGATGCCAAGTTATAATAATGAACAGTCACGAGGACCCTGAGGTTTACCAAAGTCGAAAGTTGTATCTAGCCTAACACAAATCATTCTTTGGATGACATTTCAAATTTGGAGAATGAAAATTAGGAGTAAACAAAGACACATCCAGAATAGCAGGAAAAAGTACTACTGGAGAGCCACTTGACAGAAAAGCACCAGTGAACCCCAGCTCCAGTGGTCTGGCTGCACACCCATCCCTCTGTTCAGTGATTTATACATAGGTAAGACCTTTGACAGTCTCCTTGTTAGTTGTTTTGGAACCAAACTGTGGGGTACAGGTTAGCATCTAGCCACTGCTCTTCCCAAAACAGAGAATGCTCTTGAATTTTGAAAGGAGATCAAACAGCCTTTTTTAAGGAGAACTAAAATGTGTATCCAACCCTGAGAACCGGGGCATTCTGTTGCAGACCAGGCAGAGGAAAATGCCCCTTTGGAAACCATCAAAAAATTATCCTCGGTGGAGCTTCTCCCAGGCACAGAAGGCAGAGCCTCAGACAGACCTCTAACAACAGAGGAACTTAAGTCTGTTAAGCTCTTTCCATTACCTATTAAATGACACTTTTGGTCTTGGTGTCCTTGTGGACATGTCAATTTCCCTAGAACCGCGGCACCTGCCCAGTGCCCTTCGAACAGAAGGTGAACCACAAACATCTCATACAATCCCTGGGCCTCAGAAGAAACCAAGGCCCAGAACAGTGATGTGATTCATGCGAGGCAGAACCATAGCTACCAAGCGGGCTTCCTGCTTCTTGACTCGGTGTTAAGTTCATTTTACTCATCAGCAGCCAGGTTTTGATCTAGTTGTGATCCTCCGGATTAGGGGATGACAGCACAGGAAACTCCAGTTCTCAGGTCTAAATCTCCATGTGCCTCTGCAGAGCCTTGTCTCAGGGTGGCTCAGTCCCAGCTCAGGTGTGAAAAAGCAGCACAGAGCTTGATTTTCTTTAAATCATTCTCTAATTCTCAGAGTTCTGTGACCGAGCTGTTTTTCAGCCTCATAATGATTCAGGTTCCTCTTCCATGGTTGGGCCAAATTCTTAGAAGATTCATGTGCCACCCAAGCTTTCCAAATGTCACTCTAATTATCAATCCATGCTGGTTTTTGCCAAGGCATGAATGTCCATCACACCTACCATTGGGGCACTCCGGGACACTGCCACAAAGCCCTGATCCTGCTCTTGCTACTCATGCATCACGGGGCCAACGTCTACCCCTCCCAGCCTCTAAGACACCCCTCTCCCGGGCACTTCCTTCTCCCTCCTCATGTCCAAGAGCCCTAATGTCATCTTTTCAAGAAACTTGGCATGTTAAAGGGGAAAAGAAAAAGAGAGGCATTGACTTCAAGCAGTTTCTGCTTTTGGGTCCTGCAAAAATTCCTCAAGCAGAAAATACTGAGGTCTAGCTACCTATTTAGAACTCAGCAGCAGGATAAAATACTCGACAAACAAAATTCGAGTATCTCAAAATATTACTCCACCTCACCAGCGTAGGTCCTGGCTGCCTCTGGCTCCCTGGTGCTATGATATCAAAAAAATTTTAAATAATAATGGGAAAGAGTTTTAGGAAGACGCCCAAGAAAGTTTGACTTCTAGTATTTATCCTTTGTGTGTGGGTGTGTATGCACGCATAAGTGGAAACAATACAATATTTGTGTTTGGGTATAATATAAAATTTTTGAAGCACTCTCCATTCCAGAGCTCTTTATGACCTCTTCCCAACATAAAGGTACTATTGAATTACTTTTAAAATACTGTACATCAGGCGTGGTGGCTCACACCTATAATCCTAGCACTCTGGGAGGCTGAGTCATAAGGATCCCTTGAGCTCAGGAATTCAACACCAGCCTGAGCAAAAGTGAGACCCCTGTCTCTACCAAAACTAGAAAAATTAGGCAGGTGTCTGTGACAAGCCCCTGTAGTCCCAGCTAGCCCAGTGGAGGCTGAGGCAGGAGGATCGCTAGAGTCCAGGAGTTTGAGGATGCTATGAGCTAGGCTGATGGCACGGCACTCTGCCCAGGCAACAGAGTGAGATTATACCTTGAAAAAACTAATAACAACAAGTAAAATAAATCCTGTACATCAGCATAAACTCCACGAAGCAGTTATACGTCTCGCTCTAGTGGCATTTTAATTCTCCCAGTGGAGTCAGTCAGGTGTGCTGGTCAGGAATATGCACCCTAGTTTCTGTCAGCTAAACATTTCATCAAAAAATTTTCTATAAGCTCGGCACCCATAGCACAGTGGTTACGGCACCGGCCACATGCACCCAGGCTGGCAGGTTCAAACCCAGCCTGGGCCAGCTAAGCAACAATGACAACTGCAACAAAAAATAGCCAGGTGTTATGTTAAGTAGTAGAATGTAAGCATTCCAATTTGTATAAATAATCAAGACATTGAATCCCACAATGGCATAAATGTATTATGATCTATGTACAAATGACTTAATAAAAAAAAAATAGTTGGGTGTTGTGGGAGGCACCTATAGTCCCACCTACTTGGGAGGCTGAGGCAAGAGAATCACTTAAGCCCAAGAGTTTGAGGTTGCTGCGAGCTGTGATGCCACAGCACTCTACTGACATAGTGAGACTCTGTCTCAGAAAAATTTTCTATACCAGAAGTAGTTATCCTTTTCTCTTCAACATTTGACATTTTGCTAACTAAAACAACAGATATTCAACTCCAGTTCTCATTAGCAAAAGTAATGGTATGAAATACAAGTGCAGTGGCTAAAATGTTTAGAGATATTCCCAACCCCTAGATAGACAGGCTTACAAATCTGAAACTGTGCTATCCAATATGGTAGCTCCTAGCCATGCCTTAACTACTGAGCAGTTGAAATGTAGTTAGTTCAGCATGTTAAACTAAATAATATATATTCATATACTGAGCTATATGAAGTATTATTCAAATTACATCTATTTGGTTTTACCTTCTGAATGCAGCCCACATTTTTTTTCCTCTATTGGACAACACTCATTGTAAATGTCCTTTATCTATGGATTGTTGCCCTGGCTCTCATCCCTAGATGGTTCTGGGTCTGGCACCAGGTCAGTCAGTTTTAGGCCTTCAAATAGCCATCTACCGCAGAGTTAGCTAACTGTGGCACTAGGACAGTGTCTTATTAAACTGGGGCATCATACACCGCTGTAGGCACAGAGGTCACAGAGCTTTTAGAAGAAGCGCTTTTCTGTCAGTTTACTAAAAAGTGACCATGTGATCAAAGTTGACTGGAAAACTACTTTAACTATAACTTGGCAGTGAAGCTGCAAAGGAGTAGCTGCCTCTCACCTGATTCAGGTGCTGCCTTAGCTCTCGCTCTGGACCCAGTATTTTACAGGGCCCTGATCTGGACTTTTCCAGCCACATGCACACCCTTCCCAGAGGCAGCTGAGTACACCAGGCGTGGAGTACCTGGTGGAGCGCCGCACAACGTTGCTGCCAGAATCGAGGGGCCCAGAGGATGCACATCAGTGCCCCAAGCTGGTTCACAGCCCAGTGGAGACATGCCCTGGTGACCGACAGGCATGGTGGCAGAATTATAAATGGGCTGTATCTTTTTGTACTAAGCCTAGCTACTGTCGATGAGTTGGGGCCTGTAGGCCATACCTGCCCTCTTCATCATAATCAAATAAAGGTGCAGCAATTCCCAGGAATTGTTTGTATATTACACATATTAAAATGAGTCAGGAGATTTATAGTGATCTGTAAATTATATTTATAATATATATACTATATTCGGTACTGCATGGGCAATTCTTACAGTTACCGACCTCCAATGAATCATGCCTCCTAGAATCCATGTCCTAACTATTCCTTCCCACTTTAACTCTGGCCTTGGCCCTGTGACTTGTTGTGGCCAATGGAACAGCAGACACGATGTGTGTGGAAGCTGGATTAATGCTTGGGTGCTCCAGCCTGTCCTCTTGCAACCCTGAGGTCATCATGCAGTGAAGAAGAAGGATTTAGGAGAGGAAAAGGCCTACAGGCCTTAGCTGACCCCAGCACCCAGACCCCAGCTGACACACCAGCTGAACACAACTGCAGAAGGAAGCCCAGGTCAGAGCTGCAGAACTTCCCAGAATGGTGAGAAATAACAAACACTGGTGTCTAAAGCTAGTGGATTTGGGGGGTGGTTTATTATACAGCAGTGGAAAGCCAATGCAATCTCCCAATTAGGCAGAGATACGTCTTTCTATCTCCAAAGGCTTCCCCATGTTCCACCAGCACTGGTATAGCAGAGTGTGACGTTAGTTAGCATTGAACATTCATTGATTAACAAAGATATTGTATCTGGAAACCTGGATTTTAACATAAATTAAGATTGAGTATCTGCCTTATAGAAAGATATTCCTCTTTACCTCTTTTGTGTTTACATGGATGGAGCTGGAACATATTCTTCTTAGCAAAGCATCTCAAGAATGGAAGAAAAAATATCCAATGTACTCAGCCCTACTATGAAGCTATTTAAAGGTTCCATATTAAAACTATAACCCAACTGTAGCACAAGAATATGGGAAGGGAGGGAAGGGGGAAGGTTGGGATTGAGGGAGGTAATTGGTGGGGCCACACCTATGGTGCATCTTAGAAGGGTACAGGAGGAAATTACTAAATGCAGTATACAAATGTCTTCATACAATAAATAGAAAATGCCATGAAGGCTATGTCTAACAGTTTGATGAAAACATTTCAGATTGTATATGAAACCTGCACATTGTGCCGCTTGATTGCACTAATGTACGCAGCTATGATTTAATAATAAAAAAAAGAGAGAGAGAGAGAGAGGCTTAGGGAGGCAATGAGAAAACACACCCAATTGACACCTGACTCCATAGAGGGTCAGATTATTTTAAAAGACAGATTTATCCCTCAAGCGGCCCCAGACATTCAAAGAAAACTCCAGATATTGGCTATAGTCCCAGACCATAA